>SJYC01047617.1:0-61410 GCA_006408675.1 Madoqua kirkii | reverse complement strand
GGTGAACGTCTGTTCCCACTTATCCAGACGATGCACTCGAACCTGGCTGGGAAGATAACTGGGATGCTGCTGGAGATCGACAACTCAGAGCTGCTGCACATGCTGGAGTCCCCCGAGTCTCTCCGCTCCAAGGTGAGCAGGTTCTCAGACCCTCTGGCCGCTGCTCCCGGGGTTCAGGAGGACGAGGGTGGCTGTGAACACCCGGGAGCGGCAGAGAGAAGAGTATGCTGCCCCCGTGACCGCTTCCTTGTGCCTCACCTGAGACCTCAGGGCTGCTGAGTTGGGGTGTGGGAAAGTAGTGAGCATCAGGAGACGCCCCACAGGACCTGGCTCCAGGGAGGGCCAGGGGCGCTCTCCTCAGATGTCACTGACCACCTGGACATTTCTCACAGGTGGATGAGGCTGTGGCGGTCCTTCAGGCTCATCATGCCAAGAAAGAAGCTGCTCAGAAGGTGGGCGCTGTTGCTGCTGCTACCTCTTAGACAAGGACGAACCGTATGTTTGGCTATTCTTTTCTGCAATGATTTTAACTCTTGACTAGCTCTCTGAAAGATAAACATGGGCAGAGGCAGGGGAAAGAGGGCCAGGGCTGGAGTGTTGGAAGGGCTCGTCCTACTTGTTCACGGCCTGAGCCCTGTCATTCGGAGTTGGAGTAGGGATACCCAGGAAAGGTCAAGGGTGGGGCTTTCCATGCAGTAGCTGCAGAGTCACTGGTTCTTAACTAGGGGTGCCTCCTCAGAGGACATGTGGAGACATTTTGGCTGTCACAACTGGGAACGTGTTACCAGTATCCAGTTGAGTAGAGGGCAGGGATGCAGCTAAATAGCCTAAAATACACTGGAATATCCCCAGCAGAATTATCTGGGCCAGAATGTCATTGGGCACCAAGGCTGAGAAACCCTACTTTGCAGTATTTCTAGAAGAGATTTCTGTGAGTCTCTGAGGTTTTTTTGATTATGTATTTATTGTGTTGGTGCTTTTCTTTTCAGGATTCAAAAGCCAAATAAACCCTCATGGAATTCAGCTCCAGGTTTGAAGACTTCCTAGCTTGTCCTATGGACCTCAACACCAAGAACCACAATTGCAAATTTAATAGGTCATTTTGTATCAAAAGGTCAATTATGAAGCACCTAGAATTTTTCAATTTAAAGAATATATTCTCTGGGTTCTAATATGGCCCAGACAGTGTTAACTTTTTTTTCTATTGTGGGTTTTGCTTCCCCCCCCGAAATTGGTTTTATTTGATGTACCCAAGTCTTAAGTTTCTCAATAAAGAAAAAAATCTCCATAAAACTGACTCTGTTTTTCTCTGACCACAGTTTTCTGTAAATTGCAGTGTTCACTGAAAATAACTTTTGGATGTAAATAAGGTCAAATGAAGTTCTGTGAGCAGATTGTTTTGGGTTAACAAGGTATGTAGAACTGGGAGGATGTAAACAGAGGTCTTTGGGATTGGAATGAAAACTGACCTTTTCCAGTCCTGTGGCCACTACTGAGTTTTCCAAATTTGCTGACATATTGAGTGCAGCACTTTTCACAGCATCATCTTTTAGGATTTGAAACAGCTCAACTGAAATTCCATCATCTCCACTAGCTTTGTTTGTGTATTCTTGCCCCCTCTTAATATCATCTGCTTCTGTTAGGTCCATACCATTTCTATCCTTTATTGTGCCCATCTTTGGATGAAATGTTCCCTTGGTATCTCTAATTTTCTTGAAGAGATCTCTAGTCTTTCCCATTCTATTGTTTTCCTCCACTTCTTTACACTGATCACTGAGGAACGCTTTCTTAACTCTCCTTGCTATTCTTAGGAACTCTGCATTCAAATGGGTATATCTTACCTTTCCTCCTTTGCTTTTTGCTTCTCTTTTCACAGCTATTTGTAAGGCCTCCTCAGACAGCCATTTTGGTTTTTTGCATTTCTTTTTCTTGGGAATGACCTTGATCCCTGTCTCCTGTACAATGTCATGAACCTCTCTCCCTAGTTCATCAGGCACTCTATCAGATCTAATCCCTTGAATCTATATCTCACTTCCACTGTATAATCATAAGGGACTTGACTTATGTCATACCTGAGTGGTAGTGGTTTTTCCCTACTTTGTTTAAGTCTGAATTTGGCAATAAGGAGTTGATTATCTGAGCCACAGTCAACTCCCCATCTTGTTTTTGCTGACTGTTTTAGAGCTTCTCTATCTTTGGCTGCAAAGAATATAATCTGATTTTGGTGCTGACCAGCTGATGATATCCATGTGTAGTCTTCTCTTGTGTTGCTGGAAGAGGGTATTTGCTATAACCAGTGCGTTCTCTTGGCAAATCTTTATTAGCCCTTGCCTTGCTTCATTCTGTTCTCCAAGGCCAGATTTGCCTGTTACTCCAGGTATTTCTTGACTTCTGCTCTTGCATTCCAGTCCCCTATAATGAAAAGGACTTCTTTTGGGGGTGTTAGTTCTAGAAGCTCTTGTAGGTCTCTTCATAGATTGAACTTAAGCCTCATCATTGCTGCTCCAGGCATAGACTTGGATTACTGTGATACTGAATGGTTTCCCTTCAAAACAGATCATTCTGTTGTTTTTGAGATTGCATCCAAGTACTGTATTTTGGACTTCTTGACTGGCTGCTCCATCCATTTCTTCTAAGTGATTCTTGCCAACAGTAGTAGAATTAAATTCACCCATTCCGGTGCATTTTAGTTCACTGATTCCTAAAATGTCAACATTCACTCTTGCCATCTCCTGTTTGACCACTTCCAATTTGCCTTGATTTATGGGCCTAACTTTCCAGGTTCCAGAGACATTACTTGGCCAACAAAGGTCCGTCTAGTCAAGGCTGTGGTTTTTCCAGTAGTTATGTATGGATGTGAGAGTTGGACTGTGAAGAAAGCTGAGCGCCAAAGAATTGATGCTTTTGAACTGTGGTGTTGGAGAAGACTCTTGAGAGTCCCTTGGACTGCAAGGAGATCCAGCCAGTCCATTCTAAAGATCAGTCCTGGGTGTTCTGTAGAAGGAATGATGCTAAAGCTGAAACTCCAGTACTTTGGCCACCTCAAGAAGAGTTGACTCATTGGAAAAGACTGATGCTGGGAGAGATTGGGGGCAGGAGGAAAAGGGGACAACAGAGGATGAGATGGCTGGATGGCATCACTGACTCGATGGACGTGAATTTGAGTGAACTCTGGGAGTTGGTGATGGACAGGGAGGCCTGGAGTGCTGCAATTCATGGGGTCGCAAAGAGTCAGACACAACTGAGCGACTGAACTGAACTGATGTAATATTGCTGTTTACAACATCGGACCTTGCTTCTTCTATCACCAGTTACATCCACAACTGGGTATTTTTCCTTTGGCTCGGTCTCTTCATTCTTTCTGGAGTTACTTCACTGATCTTGGCCACATACCGACATGGCGAGTTCATCTTTCAGTGTCCTATCTTTTTGCCTTTTCATACTGTTCATGGGGTTCTCAAGGCAAGAATACTGGAGTGGTTTGCGATTCCCTTCTCCAGTGGACCACGTTTTGTCAGAACTCTCCACCGTGACCCGTCTGTCTTGGGTGGCTCTACATGGCATGGCTCATAGTTTCACTGAGTTAGGCAAGGCTGTGGTTCTTGTGATCAGATTGGTTAGTTTTCTGTGGTTGTGGTTTTCAGTCTATCTGCCCTCTAATGGAGAAGGGTAAGAGGCTTATGGAAGCTTTCTGATGGGAGAGACTGACTTGAGGGGAGAAATGGTCTTGTTCTGGTGAGCGGAGCCATGCTCAGTAAATCTTTAAGCCAATTTTCTGTTGATGGATCGAGCTGTGTTCCCTCCTTGTTACTTACCTGGGGCCAAACTGTGGTGGAGGTAATGAAGATAATGGCGACCTCCTTCAAAAGGTCCCATGATGCTCTGCTGCACTCACTGCCCCCAAACCCTGCGGCAGGCCACCAGTGACTCACGCCTCCCCTGGAGACTCCTGGACACTCCAGGGCAAGTCTAGGTCAGTCTCTTCTGGGGTCACTGCTCCTCTCTCCTGGGTCCTGGTGCATACAAAGTTCTGTTTGTGCCCTCCAAGAGTCTATTTCCTAGTCCTGTATAAGTTCTGGCAGCTCTATGGTGCAGTTAATGGTGACCTCCTCCAAGAGGGCTTATGCCATACCCAGGTCTGCTGCACCTAGAGCCTCTGTCCCCGTGGCAGTCCACTGCTGACCTGTACCTCCACAGGAGTCGCCCAAACACAGTTCTGTCTGTGGAGTCCCTGGGTCCTGGTGTGCACAGCGTTTGTTTGAGCCCTCTGAGCATCGCTAGCAGGAATGGGGTTTGGTTCTAAACGCAAACTCACCCCTCCTACCATCTTGCTGGAGTTTCTCCTTTGCCCTTGGGTATTAGGTATCTCATGACTGCTCCAGCGCAGCTCCTGACCTTGGGTGTGGGTTATCTCCTCATGGTACTCCCAAAGAAAGGCAATACCAAAGAATGCTCAAACTACCACACAACTGCACTCTTACATGCTAGTAAAGTAATGCTCAAAATTCTCCAAGCCAGGCTTCAACAGTATGGGAACTGTGAACTTCCAGATGTTCAAGCTGGTTTTAGAAAAGGCAGAGGAACCAGAGATCAAATTGCCAACATCTGCTGGATCATTGAAAAAGGAAGAGAGTTCCAGAAAAACATCTATTTCTGCTTTATTGACTATACCAAAGCCTTTGATTGTGTGGATCACCACAAACTGGAAAATTCTGAAAGAGATGGGAATACCTGACCTGCCTCTTGAGAAATCTGTATGCAGTTCAGGAAGCAACAGTTAGAATGGACATAGAATTTGGACTGGTTCCAAATAGGAAAAAAAGTATGTCAAGGCTGTATATTGTCACCCTGCTTATTTAACTTATATGCAGAGTACATCATGAGAAACATTGGGCTGGATGAAGCACAAGCTGGAGTCAAGACTGCCGGGAGAAATAATAACCTCAGATATGCAGATAATACCACCCTTCTGGCAGAAAATGAAGAACTAAAGAGCCTCTTGAAAGTGAAAGAGGAGAGTGAAAAAGTTGGCTTAAAGCTCAACATTCAGAAAATGAAGATCATGGCATCCGGTCCCATCACTTCATGGCAAATAGATGCCAATGGAAACAGTGACAGACTTTATTTTTTGGACTCCAAAGTCACTGCAGATGGTGACTGCAGCCATGAAATTAAAAAACGCTTACTCCTTGGAAGAAAAATTATGACCAACCTAGACAGCATATTAAAAAGCAGAGACATTATTTTGCCAACAAAGGTCCATCTAGTCAAGGCTATAGTTTTTCCAGTGGTCATGAATGGATGTGAGAGTTGGAGTATAAAGAAAGCTGAGCGCTGAAGAATTGATGCTTTTGAACTGTAGTGTTGGAGAAGACTCTTGAGAGTCCCTTGGACTGCAAGGAGATCCAACCAGTCCATTCTAAAGATCAGTCCTGGGTATTCATTGGAAGGACTGATGCTAAAGCTGAAACTCCAATACTTTGGCCACCTGATTGGACTGTGAAGAAAGCTGAGCGTTGAATTAATGCTTTTGAACTGGTGTTGGAGAAGACTCTTGAGAGTCCCTTGGACTGCAAGGAGATTAAACTAGTCCATTCTAAAGGAGATCAGTCCTGGGTGTTCTGTGGAAGGAATGATGCTAAAGCTGAAACTCCAGTACTTTGGCCACCTTATGCAAAGAGTTGACTCATTGGAAAAGACTCTGATGCTGGGAGGGATTGGGGGCAGGAGGAGAAGGGGACGACAGAGGATGAGATGGCTGGATGGCATCACCAACTCGGTGGACTTGAGTTTGAGTGAACTCTGGAAGATGGTGATGTACAGGGAGGCCTGGAGTGGTGCGATTCATGGGGTTGCAAACAGTTAGACATGACTGACTGAACTGAACTGAACTGAACTGATGTGAAGAACTGACTCATTTGAAAAGACCCTGATGCTGGGAAAGACTGAATGCGGGAGAAGGGGATGACAGGATGAGATGGTTGGATGGCATCACCAACTCAATGGACATGAGTCTGGGTAGGCTCTGGGAGTTGGTAATGGACAGGGAGGCCTGGCATGCTGCAGTCCATGGGGTCACAAAGAGTCAGACATGACTGAGCGACTGAATTGGACTGAAACAAGTCTAGTTTGATCAGAACAGACCTTGGACCCAGCATGGGAAAATTGGTACAGAGTATGATGCCATGCTTTCCACTAACACATGATGTGGAGGTGGAGCGCCTACCTATCTTCTCCCTTGTTTGAATGTGTTGCTTAAGGTTTGCAAGGCCCCTGTTATCATCACTGTCAGTTTATCCTGCAAGCTGGTCCACTTGTCCAGATTGTGCAGCTGTGATTTGCATTAGCAGTGGGAAAATATTCCAGAGATCTGAGTGGCTGAAGTGCATGGTTCCTTCAGTCCTCAGAATGACCTTAACCTGGTCAAGGTCACCCACTCTACTTGCCCTCCTGTCCACCAGCAACACTTTCCCCTCTTTCTTGAGATTTGGCAGGCTGTTCTTAGTCACTTTTCCCTGGATTGTTCTCTGGTTCATGCCTCTTGGCAAGTTCCCCCTTTTCCTCAAGGTATGGTTTCACCTTTAATAACTGATGTAAAGGCCCAATCTAAAGTAGATTCTCCTATTTCATGATGTCCCCAGTGTGTTGCAGCTATTTAACATCAGACTGTCCCTTCAAACCAGCTCCCTGATCCCCGACCTGTGTGGAAGCCTCTAAGCGAAACTGGTGAGGGGGTGGGGCCATGGGCGGGGCCTGAGGGCTGGTTTCCAGCTGGGGAGTAAGATGGCTGCCTCCAGGATGGTTCTCTACTTGGGTGAGCTGGAGTAAGGGCAAGGCGGTGCTCCAACTGAGTCCAGCTTGGGGTTGGCGTGGACTGGGTGCAGACCCGGGGTTCCATACAGCATGCAGTGGCCCAGGCCAGGGTCTCCTGTGGGCCTTTACCCTCTTAACTTGTTAGCAGTGCCTGCGAGCTAATGACTTTGCTGGCCCTAGCTCTTCCCAGGCGGCAGAATGGTAAAGAACCTGCCTGCCAATGCATGACAAACCTAGACAGCATATTAAAGAGCAGAGACGTTACTTTGCTGACAAAGTTCCATCCAGCCAAAGAGTCAAAGCTATGGTTTTCTAGTAATGTATGGATGTGAGAGTTGGACCATAAAGAAAGCTGAGTGTGGAAGAACTGATGCTTTTGAACTATCGTGTTGGAGAAGACTCTTGAGAGTCCCTCAGTCAGCAAGGAGATCAAACCAGTCAATCCTAAAGGAAATCAATCCTGAATATTCATTGGAAGGACTGATGTTGAAGTTCCAATACTTTGGCCACCTCATGCAAAGAACTGACTTATTGGAAAAGACCTTCATGCTGTGAAAAGTTGGTAGCAGTGGATGAGATGATTGGATGGCATCACTGACTGGATTGACATGAGTCTGAGCAAGCTCTGTGAGTTGGTGTGGACAGGGAGGCCTGGCATGCTGCAGTCCATGGGGTCACAAAGAGTCAGACATGACTGAACAACTGAACTGAACTGCAGGGGTTAGTGAGCTCTTTGATGCTACTGTATGGCAGACAGTGTTGACAAGAGCTGGGCTGAGGGTTTTAAGAAATGACCCATCTATCTAAAGAGGTGAGATCAAGCTTCCTGAGGCACAGAGGCTAGAGCTGGTTTAAAAAAATCAGAAGTTTAGCAGGTAGCTAAGATGGGAGAGGCTGTTCTTAAATGGAGAGCCACAAGAGCGAAAGCTGAAAGGAGTGAAGTTGTCTGGTACCTGGGGGCAAGTAGTCTGTGTTGGGGAAGCAAGGAGAGAAGAGGCTAGAAAAAAGGGCAGGGCTCACGTTTAGGTCTTACATGCCAGGCTGAGTTTGGACTCTGTCCTGTGGTCAGTAGTGAACTTTTGGAGAACATTAGGCAGGGCAGTGATGTAATTAGACTTGCCCTTTCTTGGAATCGTTCTAGTGGCTGTGTAGAGGAGAGAAACTGGAAGCAGTCAGCCCATTTAGGAAGCTGTCAAAATAACCAGGGGCTAGATGTAGGTCTGAAGAGGAATGGGAAGAACCTTACAAGTCATTTGTATACCCCAAAGACTGTGGGCACCCTTCCTTTCCCTCCCTGTGGCTGTCTCGCTGGCAGGCTGTTGCAGAAGCTGTACCAAAAGTGTGGAGGACATGAGTCCAGAAGGCACTTGGTGTCTTTGTAGGTGGGTTGGGAGAGGAGATGGATGACAAAGTTCTTCATGCTGCTTTTATTCCTTTTGGAGATATCAGGTATTCAGATTCTACCAGATTATGAAACAGTTGTGTCTTTTTGGTGTCTCTCATGTTCAGCTGCCTAATGTCAGGAAAAGAAACTGAAAAAAAAATTTAAGTTGTGTACCTTCTGTGTACAGTTGGTATGTATTGATGTTCAGGAGGATATTTCTCTAGGGCAGGATGACTGATTTTGGATGATGAAAAGGAATGTTCTAGGACATCAAGGGCAAGTGGTGGTATGGTTTGGGCTGAAATTTACAGAGGTGGACAGTTTGTTGGATTTAAGGAAAGGCTTTCTTTACATTGGAATCATTTGGGGGTTTTGATTTCTGATCTGTTAATATATAAACTGTATAGTAAGAACCAGTAGGAAGATAGTCTTAGAAAAATCTTAGACGGTCTGGGTGTTGTTTCACCTGCCACACCTGTTGACCAGACCTCCCTTCTCAGCAGCTATGCTTTTATTTTATCTATGCATTTTTGGCTGTGCTGGCTGACTGTTGCTGCCTGGGGCCACTCTCTAAAGCTGTGGCGTGCAGGCTTCTCACTTTGCTGGCATGTCCTGTTGCAGAGCACGGGCTCTAGGGTGCCTGCGCTCAGTAAAGCTGTGGCTTGCAGGCTCTAGAGCATGACTCTCTAATTGTGGCTCATGGGCTTAGTTGCTCCGCGGCATGGGAAAGCTTCTCAGATCAGGGATCGAACCCGTGTCCCCTGCATTGACAGGCAGATTCTTAACCACTGGACCACCAGGGAAGTCCAGCTTTGCTTTTAAGTAGCAGAGGGCAGTGGGCATGATTTTCCAGTAGTCATGTATGGATGTGACAGTTGGACTGTGAAGAAAGCTGAGCACTGAAGAACTGATGCTTTTGAACTGTGGTATTGGAGAAGACTCTTGAGAGTCCCTTGGACTGCAAGGAGATCCACCCAGTCCATTCTAAAGGAGATCAGTCCTGGGTGTTCATTGGGACGAGTGATGCTAAAGCTGAAACTCCAGTACTTTGGCCACCTCATGCGAAGAGCTGACTCATTGGAAAAGACACTGATGCTGGGAGGGATTGGGGGCAGGAGGAGAAGGGGATGACAGAGGATGAGATGGCTGGATGGCATCACCGACTCGATGGACGTGAGTCTGAGTGAACTCCCGGAGATGGTGATGGACAGGGTGGCCTGGCGTGCTGCGATTCATGGGGTCACAAAGAGTCGGACATGACTGAGCGACTGAACTGAACTGAACTGAGCTGAAGTGGGCAGTCTGAGCCTTGACAGTGGAGCCTTGGCCTCTGCTCACTTGGGTGAGTTTTCCTTCAATCGGTGTCACGGTTACATGCACGTTTCTATTTGACCCTTGGCTGTTATTTTCTAAGATAGGAGTTTCAGACCCAGCCCTGCCACTAACTTTGTGCAACACGTATATGCTCTGAGCCTTCATTGCTTCAATGCGTAAATGAAAGGATAAGATCAACTCTTTGGTCCTTCTCCCTCTGAGTTCTGTAAATTAAGTCCTATTGTTCTTGCTCTTCCTCAACTAAAATAACTTTTCCTGAGGACAGCACTGTGCCTTAATAGTCACCTAACCCAGCAGTGAAGTCAGAGCTCTATACATAGTTGACGCTCAGTTAGAATGAATAACTGACAGATCAACAACTTCTCTGTGTTCCGTAAGTCTTGTATATAAAGATTACCAAATACTTGAAAAATTACTTATGGTTTCAATTCTGTAATGGTGAAACTGAATACCACAAAGTTTAAAAACTTAGTTCACTATTTAGTATGTTTATTTAAAACAAAATGACTTCAATATTTCTGGAAGCATTGTTGAATAAGCCAAGAAAAATGTAAAAATTAGATTTTTGCTTTTTGAATGGCATCTGGAAACGGCATGTTTCCTCCCATTACCCACATGTTAACCACTCAATTCTGCTATTATAGAAAAGCACCGAGGATTTGCTTTTGCTGAATCTGAGTTGGCAGAGGTAAGCAATTTCCCCTATTTAATATTTGACTAATGTTGCTGTTGTCACTGGTTACAAAAGGTGCCACTCTCCATTTTCTGGGCCTGCCATACAAACTACTACAAACTTTGTGGCTTAAAAACCAAAAATTCATTCTCATAGCTTGGAGGCTAGAAGTCTGAAATCAAGGTATTGGCAGGGCCCTGTCCTTCTGAAGAGTCTTTTCTTGACTCTTCTTGGGAGCCCTCGGCAGTTTTGGCTCATAACTGCATCACTTCAGTCTCTTCCCCTGTCTCCACGTGGCCCTTTCCATTGCATGTATCTCTCTGCGTTTTCTCTTCTTATAAGGACACTAGTTATTGGAGTTAGGATCCACCCTAATTCAGTATGATCTCAACTAATTACATTTACCAAAGTTCTGTTTCTAAATAGGATTACATCCTGAGGTTTGGATAGACCTGAAATTTCGGGGGACCTATCCAACCCCCTACAGTGTCTTGGTGATGACAGTTGCAAGGAGACAGGAAGTTCTGGCTGAAGGAAAGCCCACCAGGCCTGGCTCAAAATCCCCCTCGTGTAGTCAGAATGTGAAAGACAAGGTCCTGCAGAGCCCTGAGCTCCTACATAGTTCCTATGTATATTCTTGTCTCCATAACCCAAACGCATGTCTTTATACCACCAGCTCTAACAAGTGCATGCTGTTTGTTAAATACACACAATCTAAGTAGTAGGAAGGAAAGGAGCATCTTTCTTCCCAGTGCTTGTGGTACTGAGATTTTATTTGAGCACTAACTATACCCTGAGAAAACCAAAATTGAAAAAGACACATGTATCTCAGTTTTCACTGCAGCACTACTGATAATAGCTAGAACAGGGAAGCAATGTAGATGCCCATTGACAGATGAATGGATAAAAGCTGTGGTACATACACACAATGGAATATTAGCCATGAAAAGAATGCATTTGAGTCAGTTCTAATGAGATGGATGAACCTAGAGCCTATTATACAGAGCAAAGTAAGTCAGAAAGAGAAAGATAAATATCATATACTAATGCATATATAGAGAATCTAGAAAGATGGTACTGATGAATTTATTTGCAAGGCAGCAATGGAGAAACAGACATAGACGTGGAGAGGGGAGGAGAGGGTGAGATGTATGGAGAGAGTAATATGGAAATTTACATTGCTATATGTAAAATAGATGGCCAATGGGAATGTGCTGTGTGTCTCAGGGAGCTCAGACAGGGGCTCTCTATCAACCTAGAGGGGTCGGATGGGAAAGGAGATGGGAGGGAGATTCAAGAAGGCAGGGACATTTATACACCTATGGCTGATTCATGTTGATATTTGACAGAAAACAACAAAATCCTGCAAAGCAATTATCCTTCAATTAAAAAATTAATTAATTTTTTAAAAGGTTGAACTGCAGACATCAACTTTTTCCTGGTATTCTTTTGGCAGATGCAAAGTAGCTATTAACAATGTAGTATGGCTGAGAATCTTTGCTTTTCACTGAAGCTGTTATGTGGTGCTACTTCACAGTACATGGGACCCGATGAACAAATTATGTTTCCAGTTTCCACGGTTTCAAAGTCATAGAGAAAGCAAAAACTGCCATTATTTGGAAGTATTCACTAGGGACTGGCTACTTATTAAATTAATTATTATTCAGAAATTCTCTCCATTTAACGTTTGTGTAAAGTATCAACCATGTTTACTGGGCCAGTCTCTCCCTGACATTTAAAAAAAGCGTTTACTATTTGGCCGCACCGGGTCTTAGTTGCAGCATTTGGGATCTTCAGTCTTCATCAAGGTATGCGGGATATTTTAGTTGTAGCATGCAGGATCTGGTTCCCTGACCAGGGATCGAATCCAGGCCCCTTGCGCTGGGAACGTGGAGTCCCGGCCACTAGATCACCAGGGAAGCCCTCTCCCTGGCGTCTTTATATCAGAGGCCAGAAAACTGCAGCCGATGGACAAATCTGTTCTGCAGCCTGTTTTTTGTGTGGCTGATGAGCTAAATGGTTTGTATACTTTTAAAGGGTTGTTAGGGTGCAGCAGAGACTGTATGTGTCCCACAACACCTAACATATTTACTATCCAGCCCTTCACAGGAAGCTGGCCAGCCTATAGCCTAGGGCAGTCCACTGCAAATTGCGTGTACACTGATTGCAGGGTAAAGTGGTGATCTTGTGTGAAAGGCAAGGTTTCACGCAGTGTATGGAAGGGATTGTGGAAAACTGATGTAGTTGTATCTAGTCAAAAAAGTGAGGCTTTTTTAAGCGATTGGAAAGTGATGGCCTCATCAAGTTAAATCAACTCACAACGGACAAAGAGAAAACCTACAAAGGTTATAACAGGTTGGGTGCTTCAGAAGAAAATGATTTGAATTCCTATTGCTGAATTACCACAAATTTGTTGACTTAATACTAATGTATGATCTTACAGTTCTGGAGGTCCAAAGTCCAAAGTGGGTCTCACTGAGCGAATATGAAGATTTTGGCAGAGCTGTGTTCCTTCCGGAGGCTCCTGGGGAGAACCAGTTTCTTGCCCTTTTCCCAGCTTCTGGAGACGGGTTGTGCTCCTTGGCCATGGGCTCCTTCAGTCAAGCTGGTGATGGCAGGGTGTGTTTCTTCACAGTGCATCTCTCTGAAACTAGCTCCCCTGTCTGCCCCTTCATATTTAGAGGATCCTGGTGATTACATTGGGCCCATCTGAATAAACCAGGATATATCCTTACTTTAAGGTCAGCTGACTAGCAGCCTTATTTCCTTCTTGCCCTGTCACATAACATTCATAGCTTCTGAAGGCTTCTCCAGTGGCTCAGTGGTAAAGAATCCACCTGCAGTGCAGGAGACACGGGTTTGATCTCTGGGTTAGGAAGATCCCCTGTAGGAGGAAATGGCAACCCACTCCAGTATTCTTGCCTAAAAAAAATCCCATGGACAGGGGAGCCTGGTGGACTATAGTTGAAAGAGTTGCAAGAGTCACTGAGCACGCACACACACACACAGGTTCTAGGAGTAGGTGGACATCTTGGGCAGGCCGTTATTTGCCTGTCATAAAACCCTTAAATGTTTTTCCCTTTTTAAAAATCCTTATGATCACTCTTCATGAATAAATGTGAAGTAAGGATGTTGTTTCATGCTTTCATTCAATTTTTTTCTTAAGCGCTGGAAATAAAATTAGTACTTTATTCATCTCAGTTTCTGAGAACAAAGGCATACTATAATTATAACCTAGATCTTATTAAAGTAAGGGATCCTTTTTCCTTTTTTTGTTTTTCAGTTTTCATGAAAAGGCCCAAAACAAACCTTTTTGAAAACGCTATTTCCTTACCTTTTCCTGGTATCAGTTATTCTTGGATAATGAAATATTCCTAAACATCATTCTATATTCTCTGTCCTTCTTTAATCAAACATTCTTTAATCAACAGCCAGCAGGGCTGTTTTTTTCCAGTTCAGCACTGATCTGATCTTTTTAAGGCAGACTCAGGTACTTGGAAACTGCACTTACCCTTTTAATTTCAGAGTCCTGAGCTCACATCCAAAGATTATGCCAGCACACACCTTTCTGTTGGTGGTGGTGGAAGAAAGGAAGTGCGTGGTGTCTCAGGGGCTTTCTCCGGAGAGCTCTGTGCTTAGCTTGCCACTGCGGCTTGTGGGCTCCCAACTTAGGATCAGTGAGTCTTGGTCAACTTAGAAGCTAATGGAAGGCTGCCGGGCCTTCTTCTTTCAACCTAACAAGGTTTAAGCAGCTGAGTTGTAATGCACTTTTTTTCAGAATGAATCTGAACTCTTTGGGCAGACAATCCGTGGCACATTGGCCAACCCAGAGAGTGTTAAGGAAGGCTCTTCCAGACCAGGTATGCTGGGACAACCACAGACTCCCCATCATGTCCAGGACTGTGGCCTCTTTTGTGTTTTTATCCCTGTCTTACTTCCTGCTGTGGTGGTAATATTTACATGAGTAGAGAGCAGTATATATTAGAGAAGAGAATGCAGTACCTGCATGGAAATAAAGAATTTGAGATTCTCAACAAAGCTAGAGGCCTTGTTCCTTTGAAGGTCTTGCTTCGGGACATAGACTGTGTCCTTCCAGCCTTGGTAGGGGCTGGGGCTTCCTCCTGATTCTCACCCACCTCTGCTAAGAGCTGGACTTGAAGGCGTGACATTTCCCAGTGACAGTTTCCATCGCCCTGGGGAGCTCCTAAGATGTCCCGTCTTCTCTGTGTCCTGTGAGAGCGACACAGTAGGTCCTCGTAGAGAGTCCGCATGGTGTTGACTGAAGCCGCAATGCACTGGATCTGGCTAATGGGCAGTTGGCTGATAGCTTGAATTCCTTAACATATATTTGATTCTTTCCGTTCAGTTTGGTCAGATGACTGGTTGAAAACATTTTCTAGGATGGACTCTTAAGAGAGTGAAAAGGTAGAAGGGTCAGAGCCTCCCAAATTGGAAACCCAGGAGAAGAGATTGTGCTTCTGGAGAGCTCTGCACCCAGGGTACTTCTGATGTGGCTGGTGTTGGGTGACTCGAACAAGTGGGTGTCTTGTCCTTGTAGGGCACTGGGTGAGAAGTACCTAATGTGTGCTTGGGTGTCAGTCTGTGATGGCTGCTGAACAAGGAAGTGTCCTAGAAGAGGAAGGGCACGACCTGCCCCTGTCACCCCCGATCTTCCCCACCCTCTCACTGAGGACTTTGGCGCCAGGCTCCCTGTCTTCCTCCTGCTGCCCTGATTTCAGGAAGACCCCGCCCCCAGGTCCAAGGCTCCCCCTGCCTCAGTGCCTTCTTCTGCTTCTCAACACACATCCCAACCCTGGCTGCTCAGCATAATCCAGGGGCTCCTCCTCCTGTGTCCGCGCTTTGCATGGCGGTGTACTGAGTTCCCTCCCTCCCCTCCTCTCTCCACACTGTCTTTGTGTATTTCGCTGCTTTTCTTCCTTGTCTGAGATGATTGCAACCACTCAGTGTTCTCGTGATTTATCTCTAGTCTCGCCCTGACCTCTCTCTCGAGTTTCACATATTTCTGCCTGAATGTTTCACAGTCCTGATAAATAAACGAAGTACACTTCGAGTGGATTTCCTCTTTCCTTCACTCTGATCTCCCCTGTGCCCGATTTTAGCTAATTTTGCCATCTTCTGGTCAAACCAGAAGTTTCAGTTGATTACAATTCATACCTGATGCATTGCCATATTCTGCTTATTTTAAGTTTCTCTGAATCTTTCCTCCCTTGTTTGTTGCTACTGTCTTGGTTTAGCCCTCATCTTCTGTCCTGTGATTAATGCTAGTAGCTTCCTAACTGGTCTCTCTGTCACAGGCTTGCTTCCTCCTGATCTGAGTAGCCAGGTAGGGCTTTCTAAAGCACGGGTCCGAGGATAAATTGTTCTCCACAAGCATTCTAAGGACTCGCTCATCTTGAGGGTTGAGTCTGGGCTCCATCAGAGGCACAGAAGGATGCTCCATGTTCTGACTCTGCTCATCTCTTTTTGTAGCCCCATTTTATATTCTAGGAAGCAAATCTGCAGTTACCTACAAACCTCTTATATGTGGATTGTGGTGGTTGTTGTTTATAAGTTGGCCACACTGTACAGCTCATAGGATCTTAGTTCCCTGATCAGAGATTTAACCAGCACCCTTGGCAGTGAAAGTGTGGAATCTTATCCACTGGACCACCAGGGAATTCTCAAATCTCTTGTTTCAGTGTAAGCAGTTCCTTTGCCTAAAAGGACCTTTCCAATGTAATCTGGCTAATTCCTACTCACCTTTCACAGCCCCTTCTGGGTTTGCATGACCTCTGGGCTTCCATGGAACCCTTTATGCTAGCATTTACTGCATTCTTTCGACATAGTTTTACTTAGCAGATTTTAAATGTTGCTTACTCTATGCTTTACACATATTTAATCCTATTGGCAATTCTTTGAGATAAGTACTATTATTATTCCAAAGTCAGGAGACAAAACTAGGGCACAGTGAGGTCAAATAACTTGTGGATGTCACACAGCTCACAAGTGGCGGGGCTGTGGTTTGAACCAAGGCTGTGCGCTCTGGGATCTGTGTGCTCTCACACTGTGGCTGCTCCTCCCTTGCTGGATGGGCAATTTTCCAAGGGCAGTGACAGCGTTAGCTGCTCAGTCCTGTTTGATTCTTTGCAACCCCATGGGCTGTAGCCCACAAGGCTCCTCTGTCTATGGGATTTCCCAGGCAAGAATATGGGATTGAATTGCCATCTCCTTCTCCAGGAATCGAACCCAGGTCTGCATTGCAGGTAGATTCTTTATCATCTGAGCCACCCAGAGAAGCCCTATCTTATTTGATAACCTGGGGCTTGGCCTGATAATTTATATCTATATGTTGACCTAATCCACACTCAAGAGGCCAGATAGACAGACTTATATCATCATAGTACAGCTATCAAAATCAGGAAATTTAACATCAGTACAACACTGTTAACTAACCTTCAGTTCATATTCAAATATCATCCCTCATCCCAGTATTGTTCTTTATACTAATTTTAATAATTTTTCTTCCCTGACAAAGGTTCATACATTGCATTTAGTGGGCAAGTCTTTTACTTGGAACAGTTTCCCAGTTACTTTTTTTTAAGGTTCATTTATTATTTCTGTTGGCACTAAGTCTTCGTTGCTGTGTGCAGGCCTAGTTGTGGCAAGCAGGGGCTCTCCCCACTGTGTGCAAGGGCTTCTCACTTGCAGTGGCGCCCCTGGTTGCAGAGCACAGGCTCTCGGGCTCGAGCTTCAGAAGTCTGTGGTGCCCAGGCTCAGCTGGCCTGCAGCATGTGGAGTCTTCCCGGACCAGGGATAGAACCCATGTCTCCTGCGCTGGCATGTAGACGCTTATCCACTGTACCACTAGGGAAGTCTTTTATTGTCTTTCTCGATCTTGACATCTTTGAAGAAACAGGCCAGTTGTTTCTAAGATCGTTTCTCAGTTTGTCTTTGCCTGGCACTTTCTCATGATTCAATTTAGATTATGCGATTTGGCAGGAATCCCACAGAAGAACATTGTTTCCTTGTTAGTGCATCATATAAGGAAGTACTTAAAGTCGGTTCCAATGTTTGTGATGTTAACTTGGGCCATGTGGTTAAGGAGATCTCTGCCAGGTTTCTCCCCTGAAAAGGTACTATTTTTAGGGTTATAAATTAAAAGCTAAAATTTTTCTCCTCATTATCTCCAGCCCATCTCTCAGAGGTAACTATATTGATAGTTGTACATTGCCTATTTTGTTAAATATTCATAATTACACTTTTTACCCACAATCCTTTTTTGTTTATTTCAACCTAGCTTTTTTCTTTAATGCTTATCATAATTACATATAGTTTAAAGATAAATTGTTCCATGGAGTTTGTTACAAAACATGACATTCTTCTGCTCCCCCATTATCATGATTCTCCTGCCCTGCCAGAGGCAGCATTCTTTTCTTTTAGGCGATTATTCTGACTTCCGTTGCTATAGCTCTGAAAAATACATTCATGTTACTGCTACTTGATCCTTCTCAGTTTTTGGCTGATTTAGGTCAGTTTTTCTGGGAAACAGACTCCTAGAGAGTTGGATACAGGTAGTTTATTGGATAGTGATCTCAGGAATAACTCCTGTAAGAGAAGGAGAGGAACAGATTGGGCAGAAAGAATAATTGAACAGCCTTGCAATCACACGAGTGAGACTGATCCCAGGGGGAGTTTGGGAGCTTGGATGCCCCTTCAGAATGTCCAGTTTTGAACTGAGGCCAAGTGCCAGCCTGTTGTACCTCAGGTGGACCAATCGTACATTTTGGCTAATTCTCAGGAGTAGTGAAACTACTCTCTTTGGCCAAAGGCATTTCCTGGGTGGCATTCATCCTGTTGCTGGTAGCATACAGCACTCCTGGGAGGTGAGAGAATGAGTGTCTTTCTTGGCCTTGGAAAGGATCTGTGGGTTTAACATCCACTGCAATCCACCCCTTGAGCCACTCAGATCTGCTTACCTCACCTGGAAATGCCTTCTCTGGGACTCTGGTTGGTCTCCTTTTCTGAGGGAATTTCCAGAGGAATGTTAGTGGAATGAACTAATTCCATTGCTGCTGGGGTCTCACAACCACAAATGATACTGGTCATCTCCCTTACTTTATTCCAGATTCCTCTCACCTTAATCTCAACTGGCTTCTCTGCTTGTCTACATGACTTACCTGATGAGGTGACCTAGACCTTTATCCAAGGGGATCTGAGCCTTTCCCAGGCCATGTCTGCCCATCCAGGTTGGGCAGGAGAGTACAAGAGACCCCATGGGTCCCCTAAACATATTCTGACCTGGCTTATTGTGCAAACCTGCCTCCTAAAGACCACGGTCAAGCATCCTGCCAAGATGATGACGACTCTTCTTACTGGGTTGCCTCCTGGCACAAGGAGCCTGATCATGCAGCGGTGTATTGTAATGGGATTCCAGTTGTCTCCACTAGCGAAGGGGTGCCCCCTGGGAGCCAGGATCTCATAGAGCCCTGAGTGTCAGGAATGGAAAGTGGGAGTGACGGTAACCAGGGCACTCCAGCTGCTGCTTCTTGGTTCCTGGACCCCCGCTTGATAATGGTTTAGGGCTGTCTTCATGGGATATCAGGTCTGATATCCTAACACTGTCCTTCATAGAAACCTTTCTCCCTCTGAGCCAGAATCATGCATCGTGTTTGTTGGTCTGTTTAGTCTCCTTTAATCTGGAACTGTTCCTCAGCCTTTGTCTTCTATGTCCCTGCCATTTGTGAAGACTCCAGGGCAGTCGTCTTATAGATTGTTCCTCTGAAGAGCAGAAATCCGAGTTTCTTTCCTCGATTCAGGCTATTTTTGGCATTCTTTGCAGTACTCCAGAAGTGGATCGTCTGTCCCCTTGTCACTAATGATAGTTTTTCCATTATTGGTGAGGATTACTTGGTTAAGGTTGTGTCTGCCAATTGTTCCCACTCACTAGGTACTTTTATTCCCCTTTGTAATTGATAAGTGACTTTTAGGGGGACACTGTACGACTTTTCACCTGGTGACTTTTAGTGTCCTTTTCATGATTCTAGATTAAGTCAATTACTATCTTGATGGTGACTTTCTAGCTGTTGTACTCTCTATGTTTTAAAAAATTAGCTTTTCTACATTTATTGTAGTTGGCATTCTGCTATGAAAGGGAGTTCTCTTCCTCCCCCTTTGTTCTGTATTAGCAGCTCTTGTGTTACTGTGGACTCATGAGTCTCTTTATTCAGTGTGTTCTCCTCCTTTACAATTACTCACTTGTCAGTGCTCAGACAGTCCTGAGGCTGGCCATCGGTACCCCCCTCCAGTCTGCTTCTACATCCATCTGACACTCACCATCTTTTTTGAACATTTCCTTACTTTCTGGTATTAATATAAGAAGAAGATCTGGACTTAATCTTGTACTGTCTCTGCTCTGACCCTGGAATCAGCCATTTGTCTTCAGAAGTTCCTGTTCCTTTTAGTAGGAAATAATAATTAGAAATCAGTACCTGGATCCTGGGCAGGTACACTGCTTTTGGGGTGTTGTTCACTCTAGGCCCTTTCAGCAGTAAGAAGTATGTCTGTGTGTATCTTTAAATTATGAATTCACACTGATACTCTAATTTCTGTTGAATACTACATATTTATAGCTCCTTTCTCCCACAGTCAGAGCCTTGGCTCCCAATATCAGTATAGTCACTTGTCTGTTGAACACTACAGTACAAGTAGTTTCAGAATTGTTACAGCTATACCACTATCAGCAAATATTTTTTTTGCAGTTCTTTTTCTTTTTTTTTTTTAATTGGAGTATAACTGCTTTACAATGTTAATGTTAGTTTCTACTGTACAGCAAAGTGAATCAGCTATATGTTTACATATTTCCCCCTTTTTTGAATTTCCTTCCCATTTAGGTCACACAGAGCACTGAGTAAAGTTCCCTGCATTATATAGTAGAGCGGTCCTTTTTTCTTTAGTCTCTAAAGAGTCCAAATACTGTGCTCAAATATTCTTAGATTCCTATTCTTCCTTCTCTGTAGTTAAGTTGTCCACTTAAGCTTTCATTTGCTTCTCTTTGTATTCTGCTTTAGGGGTTCCACTCCCAGTCTTATTGATTGAGCTTTATTTTTTGAATAAACACTGACAGGCTTCAAAAGTCAAAACTACACCAAG
Organism: Madoqua kirkii; assembly: GCA_006408675.1. Classification (NCBI taxonomy): domain Eukaryota; kingdom Metazoa; phylum Chordata; class Mammalia; order Artiodactyla; family Bovidae; genus Madoqua; species Madoqua kirkii. Next base: position 41,056 of record SJYC01047617.1, on the reverse strand, counting down.
AGGTACACATGGAATGTGTTACTCCCTCCCCTCTCCCTCTGCCCCTGTTCCCACCCACCTCCTATGACTAACCAGTTTCATTCAGTTCAGTCGCTCAGTCGTGTCTGACTCTTTGCGACCCCATGAATCGCAGCACGCCAGGCCTCCCTGTCCATCACCATCTCCCGGAGTTCACTCAGACCCACGTTCATCGAGTCCGTGATGCCATCCAGCCATCTCATCCTTGGTCGTCCCCTTCTCCTCCTGCCCCCAATCCTTCCCAGCATCAGAGTCTTTTCCAGTGAGTCAACTCTTCGCATGAGGTGGCCAAAGTACTGGAGTTTCAGCTTTAGCATCATTCCTTCCAAAGAAATCCCAGGGCTGATCTCCTTCAGAATTTGCTGGCTGGATCTCCTTGCAGTCCAAGGGACTCTCAAGAGTCTTCTCCAACACCACAGTTCAAAAGCATCAGTTCTTCGGTGCTCAGCCTTCTTCATAGTCTAACTCTCACATCCATACATGACCACAGGAAAAACCATAGCCTTGACTAGACAGACCTTAGTCGGCAAAGTAATGTCTCTGCTTTTGAATATGCTATCTAGGTTGGTCATAGCTTTCCTTCCAAGGAGTAAGCATCTTCTAATTTCATGGCTGCAGTCACCATCTGCAGTGAGTTCCTGGTTAATCCTTTTGCTTCCTTTTGCAAAAACAAACAGATACAGAAATATTTCCTACATTCTTTCACAACATCTAGCATATTGTATATTCTCTTTTACACTTTGCTTTTTCGCTAAACAGCATGTTCTGGAAATCACTTCATATCAGTCCATAGAGATCTCATGTTCTAGTTCAAAGTGGGTCATAGGGTAGACATAACATAGTTTAGTCAACAAGATTCTTTTGCATGGGCATTTAGGTTGTTTGCTTTATATCACAGTTACAAATAATGCTACACTGTGTATATGGATTTCATGGAGGATCATTCATAGAAGCAGGGTAACAGGGTGAAAGGATAAATGCATAGGTCATCTTGTTAGATATCGCCAAATTCTCCTCCAAAAGGGTGTCATTTTATATTCCCTCCAGAAATGTATGGGACTGCTTGTTTCCCTAGCTTCACTCATAGATTATGTTTTTAAAGTTTTGAATGTTTGCCAGTCTGGTAGGTGAGAAATGGAGTCTCACAGTATTTTTAATTTAAATTTTTCTTATTATGGTTTTGAAGAACATCTTTTTATGTATTTAATGACTTAAAAATCATTTTTTGAGAATGGTTCTTTGTTATGTGTCTTTTGTCACTTTTTCTATTATCTTTTTTTCCTTATTTTTTTATAAGTATTGTTGAAATGAGCATCCTATTCACATATAATTAAATATGACCTTTCTGTTATATATTCTCTACATACATATAATATGTAAAATTCAAAATTTATATATATTTACTTGTATTTGTGCACCTATTTCTATGTGCCTGATTGATTGTTAGGTAAAAGGAAATGCCTTTTTCTAGATGACAAGCTTCTGACAGTTTTACTTGTTAACTAAGAAATGACTTCAGCTTCAAAATATGCCAATGTGGTCAGCTTTAGGTAGCATAAACTACAGATTAGGACCGGTGAACTTCAGGACTGAAAGGATTTCTTGGCCTGCCTGTCTGGAAAGTGTAGTGGTCCCTTGCAGACCTTTTGAAATCTGTGATCATTGGTTGAGTGTGAACTTCATTACAGCATACCATCTCCAGCGTTCACACGGCTGCCTCGGGGTTGACAGCACTGCGCATGTACAAAGCTAGAGGCCCAATCATAGAGGCCAGGAGCTCAGGTATCACTCCAGACCCTAAGCCTGCTTTGAGGCGTGTTTCCATTCCGGTGAGTTCCGACTGCCACTGCTTTGAGTACATCCAGCAGCAGAAACGTGTCCTCCGCGGGCTCATACCTGTCGGTAAAGGCGCCATGGCCCACATGCTTGTGCAGCTGGGGTGGGGAATCTTTCTCTTTTTCCTTCCAGTGTTTTAGAGATCTTCATATATTAGTGATATTGGATATTCTGTGATATACATATTGCCAACGACTATTTCCCCTGGTTTGTCATTTGTTGTTGTTGTGTTTTTTTGCTTATGTCTTTTGTGTACCATGCAAAAGTTGTTGAATATTTTTTTAATTGCACTTGGGATTTTGAATCACAGTTGGAAGGTCTTAACTTATACAGAGGTAATAGAAGAATCCAGCCTATGTTGTCCTCTAGTATTGGTCATTAGTTATTTTTCTTTACAGTTAGACGTCTCGCCCATTTGGAGTTTGTTCTTGCAGTGAGGTAAGTTGTGAACCCAAATATTTGTTCTTTGTTCCCGATACCATTTTGGAAAAATATCCCTTTTTGCCCCAACAATTTTAAGAGGCCAACTTTTATGACATGCTGAATTTCTACATGTACCTTGGTCTGTTTCTGGACTATTGTTGAGTCGCTTTGTGTGCTGTCCCTCTAGTCAACACTTACTTCTAATGAAGGTAGTATATACTTTCTTAGACTCTGAGAGCTGGAGGTTTAACTATCCAGTTGGAGATTTTTAATCAGGCGCCTCTTCCTTTCTCGGCCCCAGAGAATTTCCGCTGCCTGTGCACCCACGAGAAGGGCTTTGGCTTCAAGGCAGCAGCTTCCACCGCATCATCCCCCAGTTCATATGCCAGGGCGGTGACTTCACCAACCACAACGGCACCGGGGGCAAGTCCATCTATGGGAAGAAGTGTGACAATGAAAACTTTATCCTCAAACACACAGGACCAGGTAGGATCCGGCTGGTGGATGATGGTCAGCGGGCTGGGCTGGGGCAGGATGGCTGGGCAGGGGGTGACAGGCTGTGGTTCTGGTCTCCTCCAGACCCCCACCCAGGGAACAGAGGAGAGGCGTTCGGCCTGGCTGGAGCTTTAGGCTTCTAATGGGTTGTTTTTTCACTTTGACATACTCATTCTTGCCTCCTTTTACGGGAAAGAGGCATATAGCCTGGTCTTGCTGCTACAGTGGTATGTTGTTATTGTTTTAGTTTTTTATTTTATGTAATTTCAAATTTGCAGAAACTTTACAAGAACAGAACAAGGAGCCACCGCCTATAAACCTTTATATGCCTTTTGTCCACATTTCCCAGTTGCTTACCACTGACATTTAGCGATTGTTTACTGGTGACCTTTGTCCCCCACTTGGTCTAGTCTGGGCTTACTAGTTGTGGCATGAGAGTCTAGTTGCTTCGTAGTGTGTGAGATCTTCCCTACATCCCCTGCATTGGCCGGCAGATTCTTAACCACTGGAACACTAGGCAAGTCTATACATTTACTCTTTACTTAATGGTTCTTAACCCATTAGCCTTGTGCCCACCTTTTACACTTTACTATGTGCTGAAGTGAAAGTCACAGTTATTATAATATATCCTGCCAGTATATAATTTTTTAAAAATAGTATTATAACAAAAAGAAAGTATGCATATAATATGCATTTCAGTATTTAGATGCTTGGACACAACTGCATAGATGGAATATTTAAACACTTGCACCTCTGCCTGGAGCAGGTTGACATCGTAGACTGAGTTGGCACTGCTGTGTTACGTCTGCAGAGTCACGGTAATGTGATTTTCTGAAACAGTGAAAAATCTCTTGGTAAGATTCTAAACCGGGCTTCCCAGGTGGCTCAGGGGCAAAGAATCAGCGCACCAAGCAGGAGATGCGAGTTCGATCCCTAACCCAGGAAGATCCCCTGGAGAAGAAAATGGCAACTCACTTTGATATCTTGCCTGGGAAATCCATGGACAAAGGAGCCTGTCAGGGTACAGTCCATGGGGTTGCAAAGAGTCAGACATGACGACTAAACAACGAAGATTCTGAACAGAAAGAAATGGAATATTCCCTCAGTTTACATGGTAGGTCCCTTTCTGAAAAAAAATTGAGGCAAACGATAAATCTTTGGATTTATTAGATTGACTGAAAAGTCAAATGGAGTTAGCTTTTGGCTCAGGTCATTATAAACAGACTTGCTTGTCCGGGCATTGAAAGCCTAAGAGGTTTAGAATAATTCTTCATCAGGTGGAACACTGCAGGGCATCCCTGCTCCCTCAGTATTCAGTTCAGTTCAGTTCAATCGCTCAGTTGTGTCCAACTCTTTGTGACCCCATGGACTGCAGCACACCAGGCTTCCCTGTCCATCACCAGCTCCCGGAGTTCACTCAAACTCATGTCCATTGAGTTGGTGATGTCATCCAACCATCTCATCCCCTGTCACCCCCTTCTCCTCCCTTCAATCTTTCCCAGCATCAAGGTCTTTTCAAATGAGTCAGCTCTTTGTATCAGGTGGCCAAAGTATTGGAGTTTCGGCTTCAGCATCAGTCAACCAAAACCACACCCTGAACTTTCCAAATAGCCTCAAGAGGGCAGCAGTACCTTATTTAGAACCACCGTCCTAGCCAATCCCATCCCATCCCAGCCCAGCGCCTTACCACCCTGTCTGCTGAATCTATCCTGCCCCCATGTAAAGTGTACATTGTGCTCTCCTCCTGTGCCTTCCCTGGACATCCCAGCGGAGTTGCAGACTTCCTGTGCCCAAGCAGCTCTTGCTTCTCACCCCCGAGCGCTTCCTCCCGTCTCCCCTGTTTTCAGTCAACAAAGCCACCTGTCTGCTTGGTCAGAAGCTTAGGACTCAGCCTTGCTCCCCTCTGTCACCTGGATGGCAGTTCCGTCTGTCTTCAGTTAGCCTCCAGGTCCAGCCACCGCTCTTCACCTTCTTCCACCTCCACCAGCATCCCCAAGCCCGTCTGCCTCCTTTTGCCCTTGCCTCTTCCCCCTCGTGGTCTAGTCTCTGCAGGATGGTCAGAATGGCCCTTTCTAAGCATCTCTCTCATCACATTGCTTTCCTGCTGACATCCCTCCGTGGTCTCCTCTCACTCTCGTAGGATCCGTCCTGCAGGCTGGCTGACCTGGCTCACGGACTGTGCTGCTGACCCCCTGTACCCCCTCTTGCAGCCTAGCTGTTTCTCAGACACCCAGAGCCCATTCCCTGCAGGGCGGTGGCGGACACTGGCTCCTCTCCTGGGGCCTTCTTCCTCCAGCACCCACAGGTGTCACCCCTCATCTAATCCAGGGGTCACCACGGGTCATCTAGCCCAAGAGGCCTACCCTGACCTCTCTCTCTAAAATGGCTTTCCTATTATCTTACTCTTCTTTTTATTTATTTTTAAAAAATATTTGTTTATCTGGTTGCACCGTGTCTTAGTTGCGGCACAGGGAATCTTTGATCTCCATTGCAGTGTGCAGGATCTTTAGTTGCAGCATGTGGGGTCTAGTCCCTGACCAGAGATCAAATCCAGGTCCCCCTGCATTGGAAGTGTCGAGTCTTAGCCACTGGACTACCAGGGGAAGTCCCTCCCTCTTCTTTTTAATCAGCTTCTTTTTTTCTTCATGCACTGATTACCTGAAATCATATTATAAATTTACTCTTTTACTTATTTATTTTCTTAATTCTCCTGAGAATGTTAGCCGCACGAGGGCAGAATTTAGTCTGCCTTATTCACCATTGTACTCTGGAACGGCATCTGACACGTAGTAAACCTGCAGTAAATATTTGAATATTTGAAACAGATATTCACAGTGCTGGTTCATTATGTGTCAGACACTCTGATCAACCCCGGCCTCAAAGTAGAGTGGGCATAGTCCCCGTTTGAAGGGACGCCCAGCCACGAGGGGTGGCGTTTGTCCTTCAGCTGCTGTTAAACCTGGGCCTTTTAGGTTAAACTCAGATGTCGGTTCCTCCAGAAAGCCTTCCATGACACTGTCACAGGAGTCTGTGTGTCTGTCGGAGGTGACTGTCTTTTGTGCTCTCATTTGCTGAGCAAACGTCTCTGCCACTAGGGTTCCCTATTTTGGAGCATGAATATCTTTTTTTTTAAAACATTTTTATTGAGATAGAACTCACATACCGTTCAGTTCACCCATTTAAAGAACACATTTTGGGAAAATAAATAAAATACACATTTCGGGACTTCCCTGGTGGTCCAGTGGTTAAGATACCATGCTCTTAACGTAGGGGTTGTGGGGTGATCCTTGGTTGGGGAACTAAGATCTCACATGCCAAAAAAACAAAGTATATTTCAGTGGCTTTTAATGAATTCACCAAGTTATGCAGACATCATCACATATAATTTTAGAATATTTTCATCATCCCCTCAAAAGAAGCCCCACACTCTTTAGCAGTCAGTCCTTCCCCAAGCCCTTTATACCCCAGCCCTAGGCAAACTCTGATCTACTTTCTTTCTTTCATGGATTTGCCTGTTCTGGACATTTAATATAAATAGAATCATACATTATGAGACTTTTGTGACTGGCTTTTTTCACTTAGCATAATGTTTTTAAAAATGCTCATCTACAATATAGTGTGCATTTGTGTGTAAGTCTTTTTTATATTTTTAATATTCTACTTTTTAATTCTTCTTAATAATTCTTTTTAAATATTCCACTGTATAGATATATGACAGTTTATTTGTTCATAAGTTGGTGGACATTTCGGTTGTTTCTCTTTTTGGCTATTATGCTGCTGTGAACATTCATGTACAAGTTTTTGTGTGGACTTTTTTTTCACTTCTCTTGGGTATACACCTAGAATCGAAATTGCTGAAACATTCGATAACTCTATTTTTAATGTTGTAAGGAACTGCCAAACTATCTTCCAAAGTGGCCGCACCATTTTGCTTTCCCATCAGCAGTCTCTGAGGATTCCAATTTCTCTACATCCTCACCAACATTTGTTATTATCTGGCTTTCTTATTATAGTTTTCCTAGTGATGTACAGTGGTATCTCATTGTGATTTTGATTTGCATTTCCCTGATGCTTAATGATATGGAACATCTTTTCACATACTTGTTGGCCATTTGTATATATTTGGGGAAAGGTCTATTCAGATCCCATTTTTAATTGGGTCATTTGTCTTTTTATTATTGAATTATAAGAGTTATTTAAATAGTCTGGATATAGGTCCCTTATCAGATATGTGATCTGCAAGTATCTCATTATGTGGATTGTCTCTTCACTTCCTTTATGGTCTTCCTTGAAGCAAAAATGTTTTAAATTTTGAAGAAGTCCAGTTTATCTGTTTTCTGGGGGGAGGGGAGTCACTGTACTTTGGTATTGTATCTAAGGTTTTACCTAACCTAAGCATAAAGATTTGCTTCTATATTTTCTTCTAAGAGTATTATGGCATTAGCAAAGACCTAGGTCTTTGATGCATTTTGTATTAATTTTGGGGTAGAGTGTGAGAGGATGGGTCCATTTTCATTCTTTTGTATGTGGACATTCAGTTGTTTCAGCACTGTTTGTTGAAAAGGCTATTCTATCTTGTTTAATTATCCTGGCATCCTTGTTAAAAATCAGTAGACCATACATGTAAGGGTTTATTTCTGGACTTTAATTCTGTTCCCTTCATCTGTATATCTATCCTGTGCCGGTACCACACTGTTTTGTCTTCTGTAGCTCCATAGTAAAATTTTTTTACTCATATGTTATTTCTCTTTCTCAAGATTATTTTGGCTATTCTGGGGCTCTAGCATTTACATGTGAATTTTGGGATAAGCTTATTAATTTCTATAAAAAGGCCAGCTAGGATTTTGGTACAGATTACAATGAATATGCAGATCAATTAGAGAAGTATTACCATCTTAACAATATTACGTCTTACAATCCATGAATATATGATGTCTTTCCATTCATCTAGGTCTCTTTTAGTTTCTTTCAGTGGCTCAGATGGTAAAGCATCTGCCTGCAATGCGGGAGACTTGGGTTTGATCCCTGGGTCGGGAAGATCCCCTGAAGGAGGAAATGGCAACCCACTCCAGTACTCTTGCCTGGAAAATTCCATGGACAGAGGAGCCTGGTAGGCTACAGTCCATGGGGTTGCAAAGAGTCGGACACAAATGAGTGACTTCATTTTCTTTTTTCAGTACTGAAAGTTTGTTCAGTAGTTATCAGGGTATACATTTTATACTTATTTTGAATTTATTCCTAAGTATTTTATTCTTTTTGATGCTATTGTAAGTGAAATTTTCTTAATTTCATTTTCAAATTATTCATTGCTAGCATATAGAAATACAATTGATTTTTGTATATTAATCTTATATCCTGCAACCTTGCTGAATTTGTTTACTAGTTTTAATAATTTTCTAGGGTATTCCTTAGGGTTTTCTAAGATTATGTCATGTGTAAATAGAGACAGCTTTACATTTTCATTTCCAATTGGGGGGAGTTAATCACCCTGGCTGGAACCTTTCGTACAATGTTGAATAGAAATGCAAGGGTAGACATCTTTGTCTTATTCTTTATCTTAGAGAAGAAAATATCTAGTCTTTTACTGTGTGTTTTTTTTTTGTTTGTTTTTTTGTTTTTTTGTAGAACCCGTATCAGATTGCAGAGGTTCCCTTTTATTCCTGGTTTGTTGGATGTTTTCATTTTGAAAAGGTACTGATTTTTTTCTGTATCTATTAAGATTATTATACGGTTTTTGTCTTTTATTCTATTGATCTTGGTTTTTGGATAGTAAGCCAACCTGAGATGAATTCCTGAGATGAATTAATAATTTGTGAGTGACTCTTTTCTGCTAGACTGTGGGCTCCACCCAAACTTGGACTAGTATCCCCAGGGTTCAATAGGTTGCCTGGTTATGAAGTAATAAGTGTTTGTTGAATGAATTAATGAAAGAGCAAACCAGTATAAAATGACTGAAACCACCGTGCTGAGTGCTTCATCAGCTATCAGTTGAGTGGGAGACAAGGCATCCAAGACTCTGTAGGTCCCAGAGTCTGAGCCTGCCCGACTGAAAGGCTGGCAGTGGTGAGCACAGACACGGCGGGTGACCAGCCGGGCCCCTGGTGTACAGCCCGATGACAGGGTGGTAACAAGAGTCCTGGGACCTGGAGACAGAGGCCATGGCGGCGGCTGCTGCTGGGATGGGGTGGGTAGGGCGGGTACCCGTGGCCTTTCCAGGCCTTTGCTGCCAGGGCTTCTCTGGGCCCACCTAGTGTGGACACTGGATGTATCTTCTGGTAAAAGAAATCCTAGTTCTTATACTGCTGCCATGCAGCCAGGTCCCAGGTGTTTTCAGAGGTTGCAACTATGACTCACCTTTCCTGCTGCAACAGACGACAGACTGTAGCACCCCCTGTGCGGCCTCCCTTCCCTCCAGGCTGCCCGAAAAGCACCCCCTGGTCTGATCTCTGCAGGCGGCAGCGCCTCTTGTCCTCTCTCTCTCACCTGCCACCAGGCAGGCCAGGTAGATGAGCCAGGCTCCAGTCCTAGCCCCACACCTGCTGGTCTTGGGCTAACAGGCACTGTAGTCAGTCTCAGCAACCTGTTCACGCGCTGTGCACTTGGTGGACCAATAGAATGGTATCATGGCAGAGTTCAGGGCCCTTCTTTTGCCAGGCCCTGTGCTGGGTGCTGGGGAGACATAAGAAGCCAGAGGTGGTTCTTGCCCTGCTCCTGGCCCACTTGGAAATTGAACTCTGGTGCCATGGTTTGTCACCTGCTCTAGGCTAGCCTCTCACCCTACACCTGTGTTTGGCCAGCCAGGCCACCTGACAGCAACTCGAACATACCAAGGCTGAGCCCCATCAGCCCATCACTGGAAACTCCTCCAGGACTGCGCCCTGCTCCCCTGCCGCCGGCTGGTGGTTGTCTGGATTGAGTCTGGATGTTCAGAAACTGCTGGGCTGGGCTTATTCCCTCAGCCTGTGTTCTCATTTTGGGCTTGGCGATCAGGTTGAGTCGGGAGGGTGGGGTAGCCTGCTGGCCCCTGGCCCCAGTGCCCCCAGGCCAGATCCTGCAGAGGGATAGCTGCTAGCTCTGCTCTCTGCTTTCACCTGGGGCTTCGTCCTCTGGGGCTGACTGGGGCTGCTCCTGTGGCTGGGACCCATGGCCGCAGTATCCCAGCAGGGACCCTCACTTCTTAAGATAGGCGCCTTCTCACTTCACATAGCTGGTCAGCTGTGGCTGTCAGCACAGGCAGCAGCCACTCAGGGCTGGTGTGATGTCCGAGCAACAAAGGGAAGCACTCGGACTCAGCACGGTTGGTCTTGGGGGTGACATGCGGGCAGAGAGCAGGCTGGCCTGTGGCCCCAGCAGAGAGGACGGGTCACAAAGCCTGTGAAACAAGGGAAGGGTGGGGGTGGGGTGACTTGGTTACGGTGCTTTCCTGATTGCTCTGGAGAGGTGGGGACCAGCAGACTGGCGGGAAAAGCTGGCTTGGGAGGAACCATCGGGTAGCGATTGCTCAATTGCTCACCCTGTCCTGTGCGAGGGCTGCTCCAGAAACTATGCCATGGTGATCACCTGTGAGCCTTGTACAGGTGGCAACTCAAGCCTCAGACCTGGGCCAGGTTTTCTGAGCTACTGGCCAGCCTGGTGGCCATGCCCTCGCTACCTTCCTTCCTTCCCATCGCTGCAGATGGTAGGGTTGGGGGCCCACCACCACCCTCTGGGGAAGGAATAGTGAGCCCTGGTTTATGGGTAATAAAACCTAAGGCAGAAATCAAACGATGGAAGGCTACTGCAAATTATGTTCCCAAGGAGTATTTAATAACAGAAATGTTCAAACTATGTCATAGATTGAATAATTTAGATCACTAAGCAGTGCACAGAGTATGATCCTAACTTAAAGTAACCCATGTATTATGTAAAAAGACATATATGCCACAGAAAAACGACTGGAATGATTAACAATGGTTGTCCCCGTGTGGTGAGATTATGTTTCTATTGTTTTTTATTTTCAAGAGCATCCTCGACACGTAATATTTTTGAAGGTGAGAAAAGAGGGCTAAATGCTTGCTCAAGGCTTTCCAGTAAGAACAAAACCCCCAGAAAGTTTCCCCTTGAGCTGCACTTGCGAGCAGGGCCACGAGACGGGTGGGGGTGCAGTGCTGACCCGTCCTCAGGAGAGACAGGATCAAGCTGTCACTGCCAGCTGGGACCCCCTCCACAGATGGGGCAGTGGTGTGCAAGTCCACATCTCACCCCGGGAGATTACCAAGTTTCTATTTTTTAAGGAAAAGCCCAATGAGTACAGTAGCACCTCCAAGGACACATTCTGAGAGGACTGGGTTTTAACAGGAAGGCACTTAGGAGAAGCCCAAATTTGCAAGTTCACTTAAAGTAAGGCCACTAATAATACTGTTCATTCAGCACACGTGTGCAGAATCAGTGCCAAGTGCTCTGGACAGACCTGATCCCCACGCTGGCTCCACCAGGGCAGAACCTGTAGCCCATTCATTCTGCAGAGAGGAAGTCGCTGGCTCTGAGTTGCTCATGTGGTCCCATCAACATGAGGCACAGCTAGGATTTGTTGCTGGCAGGTCTGCTGGCTGCCACAGCTACCCTCTCCTGTCATCGCCTCCTTTCCTATGAAATTGTAGGGAACTTTTTGAAGCATGTCACCCACTTCCCTACATAGGACACAAGAATAGGGCTTTGTCTGATGAGCTGATGTCTGGGCCAGGCTGGCTGTACAGTCATGAGGATGTGCTTGGGGTGAGGTGGACAAAGCAGTGCCCTCCACAGCATGGGCCCCAGGCACCACTCCACATCATCTTTCACTTTGCTGCCAGTGGGCCTGAGTTGACTGCCCTTATTTGTGCTTCTCATGTGCAGCCTTAAATGTGACCTGCACTGCCAAAGGGAACAGGTAAACGAGATGGCCTGGTAACTAGCTACTGCCCACCTCATCAGCTTTCTGTCTTTAATTACCTCCCTTCTCTGAAGCCTTTTCCTGTTGGATTTCATTTGGTGGCCACGCGGATGGTTGAGGGTGCTAAAAGTGTCAGGAAGGCCACAACCACTGGACTCCTGACTTTACTGCATGAGAAGGGAGTCGTGTCATGACCCTTGTGTTCCTTATGTTCCGCACCTCCGATGGGCAGGGCAGTCAATCAAACATTCACTTCGTAAATTTTCCTGGTGCCTCAAACCATACCAGGCTATGTGCTTAGGCAATGAAGAAACCTACCACTGACATCTGTCCAAAGTTCCCAGGCCTCCACCACCCGTGATGTTGGGAGGAGAGAGCTCTGAGTGAGGCCCTGAAACAGCAGGCTTCAAGTCCCAGGGCCGCCGGCCACTTAGACCACATCTTGGCTCTGGGAGAGGAAAGGCCCAGAGTTGTAGGTGGATTCTCCGGCCAGAAGGGCCTTAGGAGATTTGAGAGTCCTATGTATGTCCTTATGTCAGAGACAGGAAACTGAAGCCTGAATAGAAGGGCATTTGCCCAGACATCGGGAAGGTCAGTGACTGAGCTGAAGCCAGAATATGGGTCTACTGACATCTGTGCTGGTACTTGGTCCTCTTGCTGCCAGCCTGAGCTCAAAGCCCCAGGCTAAAAGGGTGATCACCGTCTTCCTGTGTCCATCCATGGAGGGGTCTCTCCCTGTGCACTGGCTCCCAGAACCCCTCCTAGGTCCAGGCGGAGGGGCTGCTGTCCTGAAGCAGGGCCCCCTTCTCTACCCCTGCTGTGCTCCCGGAGCCCCTCCAAAGGGCACAGAATGAACTCCAGTGGTGTCATCCTGGGCTGGGCCTGTGGGTTAGGGCAGGACCAGGATCTGCTTTTAACGATATTTTGGGGTTCGGGCAGCTGGGTTCTGTCTGGTCCACCAGGTAAATTACAGGCTTACCAAGTCAGAAATCAAATAAACACTCCAGGTGGCCGCTCAAGCAGAACAGTGGTTTCCGGGAACCTCCCCACCCAGCTTGGCCTAATTGCCGCCTGTCACTCCCCTGGCATCGGTGCCTTTTCTTTGGCTCACAGGCCCCAAGAAACAGGACAGGGCTCCAGGGTGCAGAGGATGACTCAGACTTGGGTGATCAGCCTGTTGTTACCTCTGGGTGCTGGCTGACGCAGTGCCCACCCTCGCCCTGTGCCTGCGTGCCCTGGATTGCTCCTCAGCGCGGCAGGAGAAAGCAGTACGCAGGACTCAGAGCTGCTGGCTGCCTGGAATCGCATGCTGAGCGCCTTGAGGCCCTGTTCAGGGTCCGTGTAAGATGGTGACTCATGGCCGTGGGCAAGGGGCTCAGCTGTGACATCTGTGCTGTCAGCCTGGACCTCCCTGCAGCTGTGCCCTTGTTTGCTCTATGTGTAAGAGCAAAGCACCGCACAGAGAGACAGAGGGGCACAGAGAGACAGAGGGACCTGGAAACCTCCAAGGTTCATTGCTTCCCCGGGGGCCACACCTCTTCCCCAGGCAGGAGAAGACGTTTCCACCACATTGACCCCTAAGCAGAAGGCCCATTGTTCCTTCCCAAAGTGCTAACTGCCCAAAGGCCAAGTCAGGAACCACTAATCCACTATACCCAGATCATGTGCACCTCTGACTGCGTTGTGCTGGCAAGGGGCAGACCCACACCCAGACCCGTGGTGAGTGGGGCAATCCCGGCTGCTAGCCTCAGGCTCCAGGTGCTCTCAGACCATCCTGGGTCCCAAGCAGTTGGAAAGGGCTGGTCAAGGACAGGTCCTAAGATGGGACTTCTGTGCTGACCGCAGCCTGCATCAGCCATGTGGGGTTGGGTGGGACAGGCTACCACACATCCCAGGGCAGGGGGCAGAGGGCCTGGGGAGCACCAGCCTCTGGCAGTATGTGGGCAGAAGAAGGGGGCCCTCGCGGCCACCCTGCCTGAGCTGTGACGGCGTTGGGGGGAGGGTCTCCGGGCCCCGCCCCCGCGGAGGGCCGGCCGGTGGGGGCGGGGCCTTAGTGGCAGCCGCAGGCGCGGACCACCATGTTGCGGTGCTTGCGCAGGATGACGTTGTTGCTGCTGTCGTAGTAGAGCACGGAGGTGGCGCTCAGCTTGGTGGGCGCGCAGCACGCCTTGGGGACCGCGTCCGGCTTCAGCAGGTGCACCTGGCGGGGAGGGGGCGGAGGGCAGAGGCGTGAGAACCTCGGGCTCCTCCCGGGACCCCCGTTCCAGCGCCCAACTCCTGCCGCCTGGGGCTCCGCCGCTGGCCCCTTCCCACCTCCATCTCCTCCCTGGGCCCCCGCACCCCTCCCCCCGCAGCTCTGCCGGGCAGGTGCTGGCGTGAACTCTGCCCTGGCCCCGCCCCCTTGACGCTGTCTCTTATACACATCTAGATGTGTATAAGAGACAGGGGACAGGGTGGAGGGAACGAGGGTCCCCTCGCAACTGCTGGAGCTGGAGCCAGAGGCGTACGCAGAACCCCAAGCAGCACCTGCCTGCGCCCGGATGGAGACGCAACCACTTCGGAGGAGCATCGATCAGAGGACCGACCAGAGTCCCTGCGGCTTTTCCTGGGGCTCCTGCGCCATCCTCCCAAGAAAGTGGGACGAAGGTGCTGGCGCCCCAGGAGACGCACCCCTTCCTCTCCTCCCCGCAGAGCGGTGACTCAGCCTAGCTGCCCCCGGTCTGCTGAGCTGGGGCGCCGGCTACAGACAGACGCCCACCTACCCGCCCAGGGGGAGGGTCTCCGGGCCCCGCCCCCGCGGAGGGCCGGCCGGTGGGGGCGGGGCCTTAGTGGCAGCCGCAGGCGCGGACCACCATGTTGCGGTGCTTGCGCAGGATGACGTTGTTGCTGCTGTCGTAGTAGAGCACGGAGGTGGCGCTCAGCTTGGTGGGCGCGCAGCACGCCTTGGGGACCGCGTCCGGCTTCAGCAGGTGCACCTGGCGGGGAGGGGGCGGAGGGCAGAGGCGTGAGAACCTCGGGCTCCTCCCGGGACCCCCGTTCCAGCGCCCAACTCCTGCCGCCTGGGGCTCCGCCGCTGGCCCCTTCCCACCTCCATCTCCTCCCTGGGCCCCCGCACCCCTCCCCCCGCAGCTCTGCCGGGCAGGTGCTGGCGTGAACTCTGCCCTGGCCCCGCCCCCTTGACGCCCGCCCTGCCCACTGCCCTCAGGCCCAGACTGAGCACCAGGGCCTCCTGCCAGAGCCCCTCCCCTTAGATGAGAGGGCTCTGACCCTGCCGGACCCCGCACCTGTGCCAGCGCCGGCCTGGCGCCGCTGCGACACTGCTTCCCCCTACCCCTCCTCGGCCCCTCTTTCCCTGATCGCTTCTGTAACATCCCGGATCGTGTCTTGTCCGCAGGAGCTGTTTCTGGTCCATCTGCCCCTTCAGGCTGGGAGCCGGTGAAGGTCCCTGTTACACCTCGCAATGCCCAGACTCCCAGGCTCACCCTTGGGGTGTCCAACATTGTTTCTCAAAGCACCTC
The DNA here is from genome assembly GCA_006408675.1 of Madoqua kirkii. Lineage (NCBI taxonomy): Eukaryota > Metazoa > Chordata > Mammalia > Artiodactyla > Bovidae > Madoqua > Madoqua kirkii. Next base: position 25,855 of record SJYC01047617.1, on the reverse strand, counting down.
CACCCCTGTAACAACTTCCAGGCAGGGACTGTACTGGGCGGATGACCGCTGGGGGCACAGGGGCTGAGTCACCTGCACAGTTGCTTGGCTGAGGCTGCACACAGGGCTGGGATCCGACTGGGGGAGGGGCCAGGAGTCCGCGCTACCCTCCTGCAAACAGCTTTACCCCTTAAAACAGCCCATCTGAGGGAGCTTCTGAAGCCTCCACACAAATATTTATGCAGAGACTCAGGCAGGATGAGCTGCAGTTCCTACTGGACTCCTCATCCGGTTGCCACAGAGCCCCCAGTCCCCAGCCCCCTCCCCTCAGTTGGGGCCTGAGAGCAAAGGGAACCTGTATCCATCCACCAGGACTTCCCAGCCTTCATGGGAGACTGCTGAGCAGGACCTGGATAAGCCATCTGAAGTGGGGGTGGATGTCAGGCACCCTGGCCCCTGGTCCCCAGAGCCCAGCCTTGTCCTGGGAGCCCCAGCTTGGATCCAGCCTGCTGCCGGGACTGTCAGCCAGGCACCAGGCTGGCCTGGGGCCCAGAGGCCTCTGTGGGGATGTCCAGCCAGAATAGGCTGTGGGGGCGCTGCTCCCCAGTTTCCCAGTCTCCACCTGGGGTGGCTGGGCATATCTTTCAAAGGCCCACGTGAAAGAAACCAGGCGGCACTGCCCACCTGCACCACCCGTGAGGCTCTACATGGCTCGAAACCTGGGAGGGCTTTTCCTAGGTTGGGACAGGGGCACAGCTGTTCTGAAAGTCCATCCTGGACCAGGCTTCACCATGTGATCAACAGAGAGGACAGCCTTTGTTCCGTCTGTACCAAAAGACTAATCTGGAGTTTGACGTGCCTTTCCATTCACGTCACTTTAGAGACACGTGGCAGACCAAATCGGAGGCTCTGAAACTTATTGGCTGTGCATCATTCAGGAAAAGTCATGCCTCTGTGGACCTCAGTTTTCTCCTCTGCCAAATGGGTATAATGGTGCTTTTCTCCGTCCCAACACAAATGTATTTCAGACACTTGCCTTGTGCCAGCCCTGCCCGGGTGGAAAATACAGAAATGTCTCAGACATGGTCGCCACTTTCATCCTCACCAGGACAGGGAGGGAGACAGGGGAACATTCAGCAAACACCCAGGATCCCCCAGAACAGTACAATGGTCACAGCAGCCGTCCTCACTCAGGGAGACTGACACTGGCTAGGAAGGACCCAGAGACAAGACAGCGGGGCGAGCAGGAGCTGGCCTGGCCCGGGGCAGACGAGGAGGCCCCGGGCAAAGGCAGGGAGGTGAGGACACTGGGATGTGGGCTGGGGGATGTTGCGGAGGTGGGTAGGCCAGTGAGGGGCCTTGAGTCACAGGCCAAAGGCTCAGACTTCTCCCCAGGGATAAGGGATGCCACGGGGGGGTTCCTGGCCCAGAAGGAGGTGGTCACATTTGTGCTTTAGTGTGACCCTCTGGCTGCTTCATGGGGAATGTGGGGGGTAAGGCTGGAGGGACCCACTTCCTGCTCTTCAGTCCCAGGACACCCCAACCACCACCTCACCCCCTCCCTTCCACCCAGGCTCCTCTTCCTCTCCAGGCCTCTCCCATCTCCACTGTCCCCCCGGAAAATCTCTTCTGCTCTCATCTCACGACTTGGAGACTCCAGACTTGCACCCACTGCCCCAACCTCTCACGTAGGGTCCTGCAGGGCCTCACACACATGGAGATGGAAGCAGAACTGCTGATTCCCTCCAGTCCTTTCTTCAACCCAGCACCTTCGCTGCCCCCTCCTTGTCCTGGGGGAGGGTCTCACCTGGAGGCCTGGGCTCCTGCCCTCCTGCCTCCACTGTCCACGTCTCACCCCACCAGGTGCCTGGTCCTCCTGTCGGGACCACAGCAGCTCTTCACTCCTCCCCCTCACTCCTCCCTGCCTCCCCCACCCTCGACCCCAGGTCTGTCCTCCTGCAGCTGCCAGAGGTGCTTCCAGAGAGTGCCCAGATCAGGCCCTGCTTCTCTGAAATCTACTCGAGCTCCTCAGTTTACTTGGGATTAAATCTACCACCTGCCGAGCCTGTGGCAGAGGCCCAGCCCCACCCTCCCGAACATCACCTCCGTCCTCCTCCCCTCCTAGCCAGGGTCCTTGAGCCCACCCAGCTCTCCAGTCTTCCTCTCCTCAGGGGACCCACCGTGTTGGCTGCGCTTTCTTCTCGTGTTCACTGACAGCCTCCCCAGAGGGCAGTCGCTGCCTTGACAGCATGGAGCACAGAGCTGGCGCTCCCTCCTGCTGACTGACAGCTGGGGGGCTGAGGGGCGGGGCTGCTGCAGAGCCAGGGGAGCAGGCCTGGGAGGGGCAGCGCCGTCACCACCCTGTGCCCCCCTCACAGGGCAGAGAGAAGCCCACACATGGCTCATCACCCAGATTCTGCAAGGAAGGTGGCTCCTGGGGGAGCGGGTGTCCAGCAGACCCCACGTGACCACTGGGAAAGGAGGCATTGCCCGGGGTCCAGGCTGCTTTCTTAACTCACTCATTCTCACTCTAGCAACACCTTGAACAGCCTCTAACTAGAGTGCCCAGGTCAACGTTCTAGAAATAAGCCTCAGCCTATACACACACACAAACCACTGCACTTAGCAATAAGCAGCCTCAACCTTTTTCCTACTAGAAACTTCCAGCATTTAAAGTTACCCCAGACACCAGGGCATCAGAAGCCCTAAGATCTGTAGAAACACAAAGAGCAAGAGGGATCTGGAAGAAAAAGCAACAGGAGAGGACCGGGAGGGGAAGCCGAAGGCAGAAGGGCACAGGGCTCGCCATGACTCTCGGGCAGGAAGAGAGGACAGAACCTCCACGTGTGTAACTCAGCCCGGCCCCCAGGGTGTGTGTCCCACGGGAGGCCAAACTCGGCAGTGAGCGCGGTGCACATGTGTGACCTGGGGCACGGGTAGTCTCGTGGGATGCCCACTGGTCATGAACGTGCTGTGCCTCGACCACCAGCAGGCAGGCCCACCCCATGGATGTGACTGTCCCCCCATGTGCATGTGGAGTGCACATGTGTGTATGTGTGCACACCAGTCAGCAAGAGCCTGCCGCAGGCTGTTCAGGTGCATGGGACGCAGGGTCTCCACACAGAGTGGCCCCACAGGGACCTGTCTCTGTACAGCTGTGGGATTCCACTGCATGTGCAGGCAGGAAGGGTTCCACGTGAAGGAGGCTCCCTGACACAGCAGTCCACTGTCACCTCCTGCCTGCATGGCCCCCTCCCCAAGGAAACCCCTCCCCCGGGTGTCCGGGCAGGAAGGCGCGGTACTGACCAGGGACTGCAGGATGGCGTGGTTGGTGGCGTTCATGCAGGAGTCCAGCGGGAAGGAGCACTCCCCTTCACAGTAATAGGCTGAGTAGCCTTGGGGGGCAATGACCCAGTCCTGGGGGGTAGTGGGAGAAGGTGAGTCCCATCGACATGCCCTCCCAGCCCTTCATCAGCACCTGTCACAGCACGACTCAGGGCTGCCCCCTCCCTCCCTCAGCCTCAGGACACCTCCCAGGGTAGAGTGCCCCCGCTCCCAGGTCAGACATCCACTGAAGTCCCTCAGTGGACTGAGCTGGACACCAGCTCTGTCCCCTCCACGCGCCATCAGCTGCATACTCCCCTGCCGCCCCGGTCACAGCCCCGCCAGAGGCACTGCCCTCCCTGGCCTCAGCTTTCCTGCTGCAGCTCGGACATTTTATGGCTGAGGACTCAGTCTCCGTATTCATGGTTTTACACAACAGCACTTCTCCCTTTAGAGAACTTGGAAAACAGAGGAAAATAAAGACAAAGTTCTCCGTGGGTCTACCTCCCCTGGGACACACTTGCGGTCTCCAGGTGGGGAAGGTCGTTTAGGAAAGGAGGAGCGTCGGGACTCACCAGCCAGCCCAGGTCCTGGAAGCTCACGTACAGCTCGTGCCGACGGCACACCTGCCGGCCGTGGGAGCCGTGGACGTCGTCTGCAGGGACACGAGGGGCAAGGGCTTTGCTGGGCTGCTGTTCCCAGTGCGGGGGACGCCATGATGCGCACATTTGTTGAATAATAAATGGTGGGAAACTAACCCATTTGGTCTCCTACAGCCCATGTCTGCAGCTCTGCTGGTGCCATGACCCAGTTCAAGAACTTTGGATGGCTCCCTCTGGTTGCAGTCACCCCACACTCAGCCCAGCCTCCCCTGACTTTCAGCCTGCGAGGTCCTGATAATCCAGGAAAAGCCCCGGGGGCCCTTGGCTGTCCAGCAGCCTTTCCCCCAGAGTCACCCCGGCCGAGTCACCCCGAGCTCCCCCGCCTCTCCTGACATGCCCATTCCACAGGACAAGTGCTCCCACTGAGGTCAAGCAAAGGCTGGCTCCCGTGAAGGAAATGGCCCCCGGTGGCCTTGATCCTGCGGGGCTTGGCCTGCTGGGGTGACCTTCACACAAACGCCTGGACCCTCAGGGCGCCCGGGGCAGCCCCGAGAACCGCAGGGGCCCCCGGTTCTGACAGAGACCAGGGTGAGGCCTGCTGAGCCCCCGAGGGCAGAGAAGGGACTTTGGGGCGGTGGGGGCAGCAAGGGTGGATGCTAGAGCCCTGGAGACTGGGGCGGTCGCTCCGCAGGGGCCAGGGCAGAGGGTGTCAGGAAAGGCGGCGGGGAGACCGTGGGCCTGACCGCGCCGAGGCCAGAGGGGCTCCGTCCGCACTGTGTGCCCAGGCTCACCGAAGATCCCCGGCAGCTTGTTCGGGGGCGGCAGCTCGTTGGTCCTTTTCCGCGGCCTCCTCTTCAGGGGCCTCACTGCCCGCGGGGCTCGGGCGGGGCCCGGGCCGGGGCTCACCCTGAAAAAGGTGACCACGAAAGGCTGTTTGGAGCGCGGAGCCTGTCGCCCCAGCAGACCGGCCAGGCCAGGATCCACGCTGCGCCCTGAGATGGAGAGAGCAGAGAGGGGTCACTCGAGGGCGGGCGCTGCGTGGGGACACAGCGGGGACCTCTCGGGCCCGCCAGGAGCTCGAGGCTGAGGCCTCGGGGACCCACTGGGCCTGGGTTTCCACCTCTGAAGACCCGTCCCCAGTCCAGCCCCCGCCCCTCAACCTCCCTGCCCGCTCTCCCCCCCACCCCCCTGCCGGGGCCGCGGCATCTTGGGGTGGGGCCTCGCGAGCCCAGGGTCAGGATTAGTGATGATTGCGGGCATCTCTGGCCGTAACAGCGCTTTACAGCTTTCAGTCAGTTCACGTGAGGCTCTCAGCCGGTCTTCACGGTGACCCTGAACCCATCATTTCACTGAAAACCAGCCGCTCAGTGATGGCCCAGAGCCCCACTGCTGGGGCCTCTCAGAACCAAGGTTCCCACCTCTGTCCTGGGGCTCGAGCTCCCGCCCCATCCTTTCTGTGGATCAGTGTAGGAAGGGGCGGACTCAGTGCTCGCTCTTCTGAGCACCGCCCAAGAGCAGGCTGTTCACGTCCCCTGAAGCCCCAAAGGAGACCCCAGGCTCAGCAGGCAGAGACACTTAGCCCAAGTCCCAGAGTTTAAACACGTGCATCTAATCCCAGAGCCCAAGTTCTTGTCCCTTTATGTCCTTAGCCACCAGGTTTGTGGTTTAAAAAGGAGGAAAAAGAGAAAAGGCTGTGGGCAGAGACATGCTTGGGGCCTCAGTCTCAGAGCAGTGACACTTGTAAAAGTGGAATTTTATTCGTATCAGCTTAAAGCCTGAGGATGCAGGAAAAATACAGATTATCCCTGGAAAAGTCATCTCCACCAATAAATCTATCTTCCTGTACCTCTTTGTATTCCCAATGACCTCTTTTTTTTTTTTTTTTTGGTCAAAGCAAGGTAATGACTGTACAAAAACTTAGAAAAAATATCACCCATAAATCCCTCCCTTACTCCAACACAACATTTTCGTTTTCCTGGGATATTTTCATATGTTAATTTAAATCATAAGCATAACAAAGAATTCTGTATTTACTCCCAACATTTTTTCCACATTAACATTTTTTTCCATTGTTAAGTCTTAACTATGAACATTTCGAATATCTTCCCTGTGCCTCAGCTGGTAAAGAATCCGTCTGCAATATAGGAGACCCAGATTCGATCCCTGGGTTAGGAAGATCTCTTGGAAAAGGGTAAAGCTACTCATTCCAGTATTCTTGCCTGGAGAATTCCATGGACTGTGTAGCCCATGGGGTCGCAAAGAGTCAGACATGACTAAGTGACTTTCACTACTTTCACTTTCTTGAGAAGATATAGCTTAATATTTAGATATTAGTTCATCTTTAGACATTTAGATTATTTACTGGTTTCATCATAAAGATGAGAATATGATAGAATGTCTTCATTTCTTTCCTTGTGGGATTTTTAAAGGAAATATAGCATAGTTATGTTAAAAACAGGGACATGACTACAGGTTATGTTTCCTAAAATACAGGACCTAGTGTTCCACTTCCATGTACATTTCACCCCAGTGCTGAAATAGTGATGCACAGCCATATATACACATGCAAGTATATGTATGTGTACACACATGTGCATTGATACAGTGAGTGTACATATAGACACACACATAAAAATATGTGTTCCATTAGTGAGTCTCATGATCCTCCACTGTACACTACAAGTCAAGGACACTGACTGCCCCAAGCACAGCCTGGCTCAAAGGTCAGTCCTTAAACATCTGTGGTTTAGCCCCAAGTCCAGGGGCCAGAGTTGACTGAACAACTAATCAACCAGAGACTAACTTTGACCTATGACATCACCTGTCACTATATGCACTGAGCTCATCATCAGAGCTGCCACTCAGGAATGACGCTGCGGAGACAGGAGCTGAACTGACGGGGCCCAGGGAGAAGCCATTCGGGGAGTTTGGGTCATGGCAAGTGAGGGCCACAGGAAGAGTTGGCCTGTGAGGAGGCGAAGCCACAAGACACACAGCAGTCCCTCCCCAGAGGGAAGGGCCCCAAGGGCACCAAGAGGTGGCCACAGAGTGACATAGGCAGGCTGACGGCTGTCATCCATGCAGCACTGGAGTGGAGCTCCATGCCCAGCGGACATGTGGAGTGGCCTCGGCCCAGCAACCCTCCAGGTCTGTGTGTGCAGCGCCCTGTCCTGTGAGTCCCTGGAGAGCCCTGTCCATAGATGGGCCAGGGAGACCTTGGGTGACCCAAGGCTGGGCCCAGTGTAGGCTTCTCTTTGTGCAACTGTCTGGTATTGGGGTCTCCTGGGCGCAGAGAGGTGGGGTCACAGGGCAGGTCTGGACTGTCCAGGTGGTGGCGCCCAGGTTGCCTGGCTCTGGCAGGACACTTTCGAGAAAGCAGAGCGGGAACTCCAGGAGCCTCTGGGGCCCAGAGTCTCCTCTCTAGACCTGAGCTGTGAGGGTGCCGGCAGGCACGCCGTCCTTTTGCAGGGGACGAGGATGTGTGGCCACACCTGGAGATGGGGGCCACACTGTGGCCCTCCCTCCCCCACTGCAGGCCTGGATGAAGATGCTGCTCTTCTGGGCCAGGTGGGCCCCCAACACGTCCAGCCTCCCCCCATGTTTGGGTCCTCCCCATCAAGGCCTGGGTGTCATGGTAGCTTCCCTGCACACCCCACCCCTAGTGACTCATCCCCCTCGCCCTGGGCCAGGCTAGGGTCGCTCCCATCCCTCCCCAAGGCCTCTTTCTGCCCTGGGTGCCACCTGACCTCCCTGCAGCCCCTGCCCGCCCTCAGCCTGCTGCCATGGATGGCACCTTCGTGCCACGCTGAAGGGCAGTCCGGGCGCCTGGGGCCCTGGGAGGGAGCCAGCTGTGACCGGGTGCCTTTGTCCCGCAGGTTGTTTCCTCACTAGGAGAAGCGAACTCAGCGCTTCTCATTCTTCCTACTCTTGAACAGCCCTCTCACTGCTCTGCTTCTGGAAACCTCTGCCTGTCCTGGCTGCTGCTGGAAGACTTCTCCCGACACCCAGGGCAGTCAGATCCTTGGCTCCAGAAGCCCCGGAAGGTGCTGCACCGTCCCCCCAGTGACGCCCATCCCCTGCCCGCCCGCTGATGGTCCCGACACCCTGTGGCTGTCCCTTCAGGCTCACTGTCTCCACTGTAGGATCTGGGCCTCCCTCCAGGGTGAGGCCCCAGGGAGGCCTCTCTGGAAGTCCTTCCTTGACCAGGTGGAGCTTCGTGTTCTTACCCACGAGCTCCTGTCCAGTGTGTGCAGTCCTAGGGCCAACACTGAGAAAGTGTGAGCTCCACAGCAGGCTTGAGTTTGAACCCTACCCACAAACACACACATATATTTTTTTCTGTTTAGCTTGTGAGACTGTGGATTCAGGATGAAGTACCTCTCTGCCCTTCTTGGGTTTCAAGGGAGTATGAACAAGAGGCCAGTTTAGGCTCCGTGACAGAGAAGAAGGGTCTAGTGTCTGATCTGGACAACATTAGGAACACTATGGTTTGCGATGAGAAAACCCACTGAAGTCCATCGGTCAGGTTTCTAGAATCCCTCCTACCTAAGTCACAGCCTTTGGCCACACACAGGCAGATTGTTTGTTCAGAGGAGACTTCCCTGAGCAATGTTAGCATTCACAGTCTCTTCCCCTTCAGTTGCCCCGGTGACCAGTTTACTAGCTGCCTAGACTGTCTTCTTCCCTTCTAGAGACATCCATGTAGCTACAAGGAGGAGAAATGTGGGAGGCAGAGGTGAGGCTACAAGTAAAAGAGTGACAGAATGAAAGTCAGAGGGCCAAAGGAAAAACATCTTTCATTCAGACAGCATTTCTCCTGATCACAAAAAAATTCACATTTACGCAGCTTTTCATGGTTCTAGTAAAACAGTGCCTTACTGTAGACTCTGGGTGTTGTTCTATAATAGGGGTAGGGCAGGCACAACCTATTCAGCCCTGCTCAGCCGTTGGTCGGCACTGCAGTGGGCCCCACCTCGAAATCAGGCTCACTGTCTCCACTGTAGGATCTGGGCCTCCCTCCAGGGTGAGGCCCCAGGGAGGCCTCTCTGGAAGTCCTTCCTTGACCAGGTGGAGCTTCGTGTTCTTACCCACGAGCTCCTGTCCAGTGTGTGCAGTCCTAGGGCCAACACTGAGAAAGTGTGAGCTCCACAGCAGGCTTGAGTTTGAACCCTACCCACAAACACACACATATATTTTTTTCTGTTTAGCTTGTGAGACTGTGGATTCAGGATGAAGTACCTCTCTGCCCTTCTTGGGTTTCAAGGGAGTATGAACAAGAGGCCAGTTTAGGCTCCGTGACAGAGAAGAAGGGTCTAGTGTCTGATCTGGACAACATTAGGAACACTATGGTTTGCGATGAGAAAACCCACTGAAGTCCATCGGTCAGGTTTCTAGAATCCCTCCTACCTAAGTCACAGCCTTTGGCCACACACAGGCAGATTGTTTGTTCAGAGGAGACTTCCCTGAGCAATGTTAGCATTCACAGTCTCTTCCCCTTCAGTTGCCCCGGTGACCAGTTTACTAGCTGCCTAGACTGTCTTTTCCCTTCTAGAGACATCCATGTAGCTACAAGGAGGAGAAATGTGGGAGGCAGAGGTGAGGCTACAAGTAAAAGAGTGACAGAATGAAAGTCAGAGGGCCAAAGGAAAAACATCTTTCATTCAGACAGCATTTCTCCTGATCACAAAAAAATTCACATTTACGCAGCTTTTCATGGTTCTAGTAAAACAGTGCCTTACTGTAGACTCTGGGTGTTGTTCTATAATAGGGGTAGGGCAGGCACAACCTATTCAGCCCTGCTCAGCCGTTGGTCGGCACTGCAGTGGGCCCCACCTCGAAGCGAGCAACTCAAGGAGCTACCATTAGTGGTTCCACTAAGCCATTGGTTGGCAGGTTCCACTAAGCCATTGGTTGGCACTGAAGTAGGCCCCGCTCACTCCCCTTCCTCTATATAAAAGGAGCCCACATTCGGACTGGGACAAGCTAGTTTTTTTTCTAAGACACTAGCTTGTCATCTTCTTGGTCTGCTAGCTTTCTGGTTAAAGTCGTTCTTCCTTGTCCCAACAACTTGTCTCCCAATTTATTGGCCTGACATTTGGTGAGCAGAACTAGCTTGGGCTCAGTAACAAATTTTGATGAGCCAGCCGGGAGCCTCGATGCTTGTGGCTAGCTGGCCCCAGGTGGGGTATTTTCCGGTAAGGCCTTAGGAGCTGCTGGGACCACTTGTCCTGAGGATCTAGCCTTCAGAATTCCCTCAAGTGGCCCTGGCTGCCCCGGTGCATGGCAGTTGGAACGAGGAGCCAACAGGTTCCCTTATCCATATACAGCTGTGAAGGTTTTCTCCTCCCAGTTAAGGCTTTTTCCTTAGGAAAAAGCCAATTTGTCCATTTGATTGGGATATCTTGTTGGAGAGGGAAACTGTTGGACTCTTCCGATTGTGAACCAGTTCACTGGGTTTTGTTCAGCATGTGTTCAGGATGGAATCTCTTTGTGCTTTTGATATTCGAATTTGCTTGTGGTTTTTGTGTGTGCGTGTTTTGTTGTTCTTGTTTAATGTATTTATTTTAAAGTTTATTATTTACTAATTTGCTTTTATTTCTAGCTGCACGGGGCCTTTGCTGCTGCGCGTGGGCCTTCTCTAGTTGTGGCGAGCGGGGGTTACTCTTCACTGCAGGGCATGAGCTTCTCACTGCAATGGCCTCTCCTGTCGCAGAGCACAGGCTCTAGGTGCACAGGACTCATGTCCCCGGCGTCGCCAGGCTGATTCTCAGCGACTGGACCACCAAGGATGTCCGTGTTTTGTTATTCTTGAACTTATAAATATGGGAAATACATCTGTCCCGAAGGAAAGCTCTTTGGAGTGTATCTTAAATAAATGGGTACAAATATAGCTGTGGGCCTGTGACTAAGAAAGAGATAATATTCTTCTGGAATAGTGTGTGGTCCTGGGACTTCCTTGATGGCCCAATGGTTGGGAATCTGCCTGCTAATGCAGATTACACAGGTTTCATCCCTGTCCAGGAAGATCCCACATGCTTTGCGGCAACACTCACGAGCCTGCACCGCAACTACTGAAGCCTGTGTGCCCTAGAGCCTGTGCTTGCAACAAAGGTAGCCCCTGCTGGCCACAGCTAGAGAAAGCCCATGTGCAGCAATGAAGACCAGTGCAGCCAAAATTTTTTTAAAAAATAATTAAAAGATTAAAAAAAATAGTATGTGGCCCCAGTATACATTAGGATCAGAAGAGCAATGACCCTCGAACGGCTCACCTAATTATTATACAGTCTTGCATTACAATTGTTTTGTGAAAGAGCATGTAAAAATGATGAGATCCCGATGTAGAAGCATTTATGCTACTGTATCAGGAGGAGAAGCAGAGGCTGCTGCATCATGGTAACAGCGACTAAAGGGAAAACCTGTTTTACAAGAGGGAGGGGAGAAAGCGAAAGTGAGGACATGTTACTTCAAAACTGAAACTCCTCTCTGGCCAACCCAGCTCTCCCACTGGCTGAGCACACAGCAGTTGTTCCAGCCACCCCACACCCACCATGCTACCAATGTGCTTACTGCCTCCTGTTTCCCCGACTTATAGGGATCAGTTAGAAGTTCTATGTTAACCCCCAGCTTCCCTGATAGCTCAGTTAGTAACGAATCCACCTTCAATACAGGAGACCCCGGTTGAATTCCTGGGTCAGGACGATCCACTGGAGAAGGGATAGGCTACCCACTCCAGTATTCTGGACTGGAGAATTCCATGGACTATATAGTCCACGAGGTCGCAAAGAGCTGGACACAACTGAGCGACTTTCACTTCACTTCATGTTAACTCCAAGGCACAAGGACCTGGTGTTTGGTGTCACCATTTAGGACCCAATAGGGCACCCAGTTTGGATTGGGAGCCACTTCTGGAACAGGGCATTCTCTTTGTGCTGATATCCTGTGGGAGACTTTAGTGCAGATGGCCAGCCGGCTGGGTTTCTATGGATGCACAAGCCATTCTCAACTTCAGATCTGTTTAAGCAGAAAACCCGATAACCCTACATACTGAGAGGACCCCTTCCATATGACTAAACTTTTCACTGCTAGCTTTGCCACTCACTATTCCTCCTGGGCAGGCATTCATACTCTTATGAATATGATGCTTGCTTTGGATGAAAGAAGGATAGTCTTTGACAAGGTTAGAGGGCAAGCAAACCAGCTTCCTCTAGCAGATCCAGATGGAATTCCAGAAGCAAACCTGGTGGTCCTTATTGCTGAGACCAACTGGGATCCTAATAATGGACACATGCCGCTCCTAAAGCATTATCGGAAGTGCGGGTCTTTGAAAGATCAGGCAAAAGACTTAAAAAAAATTCAAGAGATACACCAAAAACTCAATGAGGATCCATCAGAGTCTTTAGAAAGAATTTATCAAGCTTATAGGCACAACACTGGTGCAGATCCTAAGGCCCTTGAAAATATGAGAATGGTAAATATGACCTTCATTGGGCAAAGCGCTCAGATATAGGAAGAAAATTACAAAAGTCAGATGATGCCTTTGGAATGAGCCCTTCTCAATTGATAGCTGTTGCTTTTAAGGTGTTCAGGTCAGAGAAAGAGGATGCAAGACAGAACGCAACTTTTCTGGCCACAGCATTGGATTCCTGGAAAGCAAGTACCCAAGAGAGAGGTGAGCCCACATGAGGAGGAAACAATGTGCTTACTGTAAGAAGGAAGGGCACAGAAGGAGTGCCCTAGGCTAAAGAGTGAGAGAGTAAAACAGTAAAAGACAGACAAGAGCCTCCCACCTGGTAGAAAGAGAGGAACACTCTGATGATGAATGAAGAGGCCTGGGGGCTCCCTTAGACTTGAGGTGTCCATTCCACTTTCCCCACAGGGTCACAGGTAACTTTGACAGTGAGGGATAAGTTGATTGACTTTCTGATTGGTAGACACCAAGGTGACACAGAAAACATCCAGTCCATCCTGGTCACAAGAGTTTCTGGAAAAGTACAAAATTATTCTTTCTTATAAACCTCTAGAATGCCAGTTAAGTGACCTCATCCTGAAACACAGTTTCTTATATATGCCAGCGTGTCCAGTCTTTTGGGTTGAGATCTTGTTTGTAAATTAAATGCTCAAGTAACTTTTTTTTGTCAAAGTAGCCTGACATCAGGGTCCCACCAGAGCATGCTGTAAGCTACAGGAGGCACTCATGGACACCTCAGAAAAGGTGACAGAGCTCTTCCCCACTACTTCTGCCCTTGAGGTCTAAAAAAAGGTAAGGCTAGAAGTATGGGCTGATGGCTCCCCAGAGAAGGCCAAAAATGCATGACTAATACATGTCCCATTAAAAAGGGACACTGGGACACCTAGCCTAAAACAATACCCTCTGAGGCAAGAGACCTAAAAGGGAGTTCAGCTAATTCTTGAAAAAATTCTTAAAACAGGACTGACTAAACATTGCAGGTCCCCGAATAACATCCCATCTGCCCAATCAAAAAGCCAAACTTGGTCTTTCTGGGTGGTGCAGTGGATAAGAATCTGCCTGCCAATGCAGGGGACACGGGTTCAGTCCCTGGTCCTGGAAGATTCCACATGCCCTGGAGCACCTAAGCCCGTGAGGCACAGCTCCTGAGGCTGAGTGCTGAGACTACTGAGCCCAGAACCCGTGCTCTGCAACAAGAGAATTCACAGCAATGAGAAGCCCTTGCATTGCAACAAAAGAGTAGCTCCTGCCAGCTGCACCTAGAGAAAAAAGCGCAATAAGGAAGACCCAGAGCAGCCAAAAATAAAGATTAAAAAAATTTTTTTAAATGCCAAACTCAACAGAGTATCACTTTGTCCAAGACTCAAGGCCTATTAATGAAATAGTTCAAGATTTGCACTCTGTGGTACCTAATCCATTGTTGTTGTTTATTTGCTAAGTCATGTCCAGCTCCTTTGCAACCCATGGACTGCAGACCACCAGGCCCCTTTGTGCATGAGACTTCCTAGGCAAGAAGACTGGAGTGGGTTGCTATTTCCTTCTCTAGGGGATCTTCCTGACCCAGGGATCAAACCCATATCTCTTGTATTGGTAGGTGGATTCTTTACCACTGATCAACCTGGGAAGCCCAACCTAATCCACACACACTGGTTAGAACTCTTCTGGGAGAAAATAACTTGTTCTCAGTTTTGGACTTGCAAGATGCCTTTTTTCTGGCATTCCTATTGCAGAAGAATCACAGCAGCTCTTTGCTTTTGAATGGCAGGACCCAGAAACACAGAGAGTCCAATAGTATTGTTGGATAGTCTTGCCTTGAGGACTTAAGAATTCCTCCAACTTGTTCGGAGATATGCTAGATAGGGACCTGAGAAACTTAATACTGGATGAAAGACTCTTATTCCAATATATGGGCAATATGCTTTTAGCAAGACTTACACATGATAAGTGTCTACAAAATACCATAAGAACCCTGAATTATTTGTGGATATAAGGTCTCCCAGAAAAGGCCCAAGCACATAAGCAATAAGTCACATATCTGAGATTTGTCCTTTCCCATGGACAGTGAGGTCTTTTGCCTGCTGGTAATCACGGGCTTGGGAACACCCAAGATTCACAGACAACTCAGGGGGTTTCTGGGAATGGCAGTATTTTGTTGGATTTGGATCCTGAACTATGGGTTCATAGTAAAGCCCCTCTATGAAGCTTTAAAGGGACATGATTGTGAGCCCCTTACTTGGACTACTGAGTGCAAAAATACATAAATGGGGCCTAACCCACAAACGACCATCAAGTGAGTCACTCAAAACTGCATGATTTGTGTGAAAAATAACCCCAAGACTGCTGTCAGACCTCCCCAGATAGGGACTCAACACAGAGGAGCCTGCCCCACTGAGGTCTGGCAAACAGACTTCACTCAAATGCTTTGAGTCACAGGAAATTTCAGATGCTTGCTAGTATTTGTGTACACTTTTTCAGGGTAAGTGGAGGCATATCCCACCAGAAAAGAAAAAGCCTCTGAAATGCTTAAGGTTCTCCTTAAGGAAAGTTAAAGTGTAAGTTGCTGAGTTATGTCCAACTCTTTGCGACCCCATGGACTATAGCCTGCCAGGCTCCTCTGTCCATGGAATTCTCTAGGCCAGAATCCTGGAGTGGGTAGCTGTTCCCTTCTCCAGGGGAATCTTCCCAACCCAGGGATCAAACCCAAATCTCCTGCATTGCAGGCAGATTCTTCACCGTCTGAGCCACAAGCACTCATGGACACCTCAGAAAAGGTGACAGAGCTCTTCCCCACTACTTCTGCCCTTGAGGTCTAAAAAAAGGTAAGGCTAGAAGTATGGGCTGATGGCTCCCCAGAGAAGGCCAAAAATGCATGACTAATACATGTCCCATTAAAAAGGGACACTGGGACACCTAGCCTAAAACAATACCCTCTGAGGCAAGAGACCTAAAAGGGAGTTCAGCTAATTCTTGAAAAAATTCTTAAAACAGGACTGACTAAACATTGCAGGTCCCCGAATAACATCCCATCTGCCCAATCAAAAAGCCAAACTTGGTCTTTCTGGGTGGTGCAGTGGATAAGAATCTGCCTGCCAATGCAGGGGACACGGGTTCAGTCCCTGGTCCTGGAAGATTCCACATGCCCTGGAGCACCTAAGCCCGTGAGGCACAGCTCCTGAGGCTGAGTGCTGAGACTACTGAGCCCAGAACCCGTGCTCTGCAACAAGAGAATTCACAGCAATGAGAAGCCCTTGCATTGCAACAAAAGAGTAGCTCCTGCCAGCTGCACCTAGAGAAAAAAGCGCAATAAGGAAGACCCAGAGCAGCCAAAAATAAAGATAAAAAAAAATTTTTTTAAATGCCAAACTCAACAGAGTATCACTTTGTCCAAGACTCAAGGCCTATTAATGAAATAGTTCAAGATTTGCACTCTGTGGTACCTAATCCATTGTTGTTGTTTATTTGCTAAGTCATGTCCAGCTCCTTTGCAACCCATGGACTGCAGACCACCAGGCCCCTTTGTGCATGAGACTTCCTAGGCAAGAAGACTGGAGTGGGTTGCTATTTCCTTCTCTAGGGGATCTTCCTGACCCAGGGATCAAACCCATATCTCTTGTATTGGTAGGTGGATTCTTTACCACTGATCAACCTGGGAAGCCCAACCTAATCCACACACACTGGTTAGAACTCTTCTGGGAGAAAATAACTTGTTCTCAGTTTTGGACTTGCAAGATGCCTTTTTTCTGGCATTCCTATTGCAGAAGAATCACAGCAGCTCTTTGCTTTTGAACGGCAGGACCCAGAAACACAGAGAGTCCAATAGTATTGTTGGATAGTCTTGCCTTGAGGACTTAAGAATTCCTCCAACTTGTTCGGAGATATGCTAGATAGGGACCTGAGAAACTTAATACTGGATGAAAGACTCTTATTCCAATATATGGGCAATATGCTTTTAGCAAGACTTACACATGATAAGTGTCTACAAAATACCATAAGAACCCTGAATTATTTGTGGATATAAGGTCTCCCAGAAAAGGCCCAAGCACATAAGCAATAAGTCACATATCTGAGATTTGTCCTTTCCCATGGACAGTGAGGTCTTTTGCCTGCTGGTAATCACGGGCTTGGGAACACCCAAGATTCACAGACAACTCAGGGGGTTTCTGGGAATGGCAGTATTTTGTTGGATTTGGATCCTGAACTATGGGTTCATAGTAAAGCCCCTCTATGAAGCTTTAAAGGGACATGATTGTGAGCCCCTTACTTGGACTACTGAGTGCAAAAATACATAAATGGGGCCTAACCCACAAACGACCATCAAGTGAGTCACTCAAAACTGCATGATTTGTGTGAAAAATAACCCCAAGACTGCTGTCAGACCTCCCCAGATAGGGACTCAACACAGAGGAGCCTGCCCCACTGAGGTCTGGCAAACAGACTTCACTCAAATGCTTTGAGTCACAGGAAATTTCAGATGCTTGCTAGTATTTGTGTACACTTTTTCAGGGTAAGTGGAGGCATATCCCACCAGAAAAGAAAAAGCCTCTGAAATGCTTAAGGTTCTCCTTAAGGAAAGTTAAAGTGTAAGTTGCTGAGTTATGTCCAACTCTTTGCGACCCCATGGACTATAGCCTGCCAGGCTCCTCTGTCCATGGAATTCTCTAGGCCAGAATCCTGGAGTGGGTAGCTGTTCCCTTCTCCAGGGGAATCTTCCCAACCCAGGGATCAAACCCAAATCTCCTGCATTGCAGGCAGATTCTTCACCGTCTGAGCCACAAGGGAAGCCCTCCTTAAGGAAATAGCCTCCCAATTCAGACTGCTTCACTCCCTCCAAAGTGATGACAGGCCTGCTTTTGTCTCTAGCGAAACCCACCAAGTGTCTAAATCACTGAAAATTACTTGGAAGCTACATTCATCCTGGAGAACACAATCAGCAGGAAAAAACCAAGAAAATGAACCATACATTAAAAAGGAGCATTGCTAAAATATGTGAAGAGGCTAATGTAATCTGGGATACAGCCTTGCCAGTCGCCCTGCTACTAGTTACAGTGGCTCCCAGAAGTGGGCTTAATTAAGCCCCTCTGAAATATTGGATCATTGTGGTCATTCCAGATGTCTGCCTGGACAGGAGAATCTATAAGTGCTCTGAAAGATCTAGCAGTTGCCAATTATATGAAAACTCTGGGCACTATACTAATCTCTGTTCATGAGTTTGCTTCCAGCAGGTCTGACTATCCAACTGAGGTAGCCTCGCATCCTTTCACATCTGGAGACCAAGAGAGTTTTCTCTCATTAAAATCCAGAGAGAATAAGGGCTTGAGCATCAGCTAATTGCAAGTGGACAGGCCCACACATGGTCCTTACCATGCACTCATCTGTCAGTCCAGCTGGAGTAAAGCCATGGATTCATCACACATGGGTTAAGATAGCCCCACTGTCATCAGAAAATGTTCCAGCTCTTGGGACTTCCCTTGTGGTCCTATGGCTAAGACTATGTGTCCACTGCAGGGGGCCTGGGTTCCATCCCTGGTCAGGGTACTGGGTCGTATGTACTGCCAAATAAATATTTTTAAAAGGGAGAAAATGACCCAACTCCTGACAGACCCAGAGAGCAACAGGTTTGTGAACCCTTAGAAGATTTAAGGTTACTCTTTGAAAAGGGTAAATACTGAGATGAAAATTTCCTGGTAGGTACTTCTCTGGTGGTCCAGTGGTTAAGAATCTGCCTTACAATACAGAGGATGTGGGGTCAATCCCTGGGAACCTAGATCTCACATGCTGTGGGGCAAATAAACCTGGCATGCCACAACTATGATCCCATGCACCACAAGTAGAGAAACCTGTGAACCTGTGTGCCACAACGGAAGATTCTGCACGCTACGACAAAGATCCTACGTGCTGCAACTAAGACCTGATGCAGCCCCAAATAAATATTTTAACTTTCATAGAAGGATTTCATTGTGTTCAAAGAGTTGTAGATAAAGAATTGTAGTGCTTACTAAAATTTTAAGGAATATGCTCAAGATAAAGAATTGCAGTGCTTAATAAAATTTTAACGAATATTCTCAACCCAAAGCTGATCAATTCCATTCAGAATCATCCCCTCATCGCCCCTATTCAACAGGAAGTAGTCAGAAAGATCCTTGCCCCTTTTTACCACAAGACTGTGAAATGGACATTGGTAGTGGGCAACAGGGGCGGGACAGGCACAACCTACAGCAGACTTGACCAGCCACTGGTCGGCACTGCAGTGTGTCCCTCTCCCAAGACCCTCCCCTAAGCGAACTACTGCCACAAGCAACTGTTAGCGGTCCCAGCAAACCATTGGTTGGCACTGCAGTAGTCCCCTCCCCCTCCTCTGCATAAAAGGGGCCCAAATTGGGACTGGGACAAGATGGCTTTTTTGAGACGCTAGTCTGCCATCATTTTGGCCTGCTAGCTTTCTTGAAAGTCATTCTTCCTTGCCCCTAAAACTTGTCTCCGGATTGGCTGATCCGTCAAGCAGTGAGCAGACAGAACTTGTGCTCTGTAACAGTTTCTCCTCCATTACTTTCCCCTACATTTCAGGATCCATTTATGATAGCAGACACTTCAATGAAACCCTTACTGTGGGATCATCTCAAGCGGCAAAGAATTTAAGGTAAATATTGTAATAGAGCAGTGAGGGCAGCCCCTAACCTGCAGCCATTGCTGCTTCTCATTACTCTGCATCCTGTTACCAAGCAACGGGTCCTGCTCAGCCATTGGTCGGTGCCTCGGTGGGCCTCCCCCATAAGCAACCAACTGTCAATGACTGACAATTACTGGTCCTGCTCAGTCATTGGTTGGTTCTATAATGGACCCCGCAAGCCGCTGCTGCTGCTGTTCCTGCTGCTGCTGCTGCTGCTGCTAAATCCTTTCAGCCGTGCTCTACTCTGTGCGACCTCATAGACAGCAGCCCACCAGGCGTCTCCGTCCCTGGGATTCCAGGCAAGAATACTGGAGTGGGTTGCCATTTGCTTCTCCAACGCACGCATCCTTAGTTACTTCAGTTGTGTCCGACTCTATGCAACCCTATGGACAGCAGCCCATCAGGCTCCTCTGTCCACAGGATTCTCTAGGCAAGAAAACTGAGTGCGTTGCCATTTCCTTCTCCAATGGGCCCTGCCTACAAGCCACTAATTGTCAAGAAAGGACAGTTAGTGAAGGGATTCAGAAAACAGTGGAGTGACGGTCATGAGGTGGAGAGTGGGGTAAGAGGGGAATCCTGGCTTTCTCCCGGAAGCCCTCCAGCTCACCCAGGCTTGGGCCAGCCAGGTGAGCCGGGGTGTCCAGGGAACAGACTGAGGGCTGTATCCTGCAGGGCTCCAGAGCCCTCACCAAGGCCATCCACTAGCCTTGGCCCAGGCCTCGAGGCAGCAGTGAACCTCTCCCCAATCCTTGTCTTTGTGGCCAGATAGCAGTGGCAGTCTGCCTGGGTCGCAGTTTGTGGGACCTGATCTCCCCCTTCTTTGGGTAGCCCGAGGAGCCTGAGAGCTGGTTGGGTTGGGTGCCTGGCTCCTTCAGTGATGATAGCTGGGCAGAGTCTGGGAACCTGGCCCTGAGGGCGCTGCCTACTGAGAGCTGCATCCTCTTAGCCAGGACTGAGTCCGTGGAGGGTGAAAGTTGTGCCTTGGGACCTTTCCCTTTCTTTTCAGGGCAGAGAATTTGGTAGAGACTTACAATGGCAACCCACTACAGTATTCTTGCCTGGAGAATGCCATAGACGGAGGAGCTTGGTGGGCTACAGTCCAAGGGTCACAAAGAGTCGGATACGACTGAACGACTTCACTTTCACTTACAGGAACATCCTTACCTGACAATGACCTGACTTTAAGAGCAAAGGATCTGTCACCAAGCAGTCTGTAACAGCTAACCAGGACCCTTCCTCACCTTGCCTATAAAAGGGCTTTGCTGAAAGTTTTCAGGGTTCGTAGCGCATAAGCCACGCATCTCCTTGCATGGCCCTGTAATAAACCTTTCTCTTCCAGACTCCAATGTTTTAGTATTGTTTGGCCTCACTGTGCATCAGGCACAAGGACTTGCATTTTCAGTAACAATATCACAGTGAGGAGGGTGAAGGAAACAGCTTTCTCAGAACTCACAGGACATACAAGGCAGTGTCTGTTTTCCTTTCATTTTTAATTAAAGACACATCTCCCCTGAGAGAACCTAGGCTATCCAGGGGCAGCCAGCCTGGGATGGCAGGACAAAGCCGGCCAGATGCTGGTGAAATGTACAAATGTGACTGCGGCTTCCTTGGAATGCAGTCCTGGGAGGTGAAGGCAGAAGCACACGCTCTGGGACCCAGGTTCTCTCGGGCTACATTTTGACCTGCTGCATGGGTCTGAGGTTCGGGGAGACGGCAAAGGGGCTCCCCGTGCTCTTTTTGATGTCCTCCACCGTTAGGCCGTCCCAAAGCTCAATCAGGGTCAGTCCTGTCTGCTTGTGCACGTCAAACACGGCCTTCTCGGTGATGATGCGGTCCACGCACCGCTTCCCGGTCAGCGGCATGGTGCACTTCTCCACGATCTTGGGTTCACTGGCCTTGTTGCAGTGCTCCATGGTGACCACCACTCGCGTCTTGGAACTGGACACCAGATCCATCGCACCCCCAATGCCTTTCACCTTCTTGCCGGGTATCATCCAGTTAGCCAGGTCACCATATTTGGAAACCTGCATGGCTCCCAGCAAGGTCAGGTTGATGTGTCCCCCTCGAATCATGGCAAATGATTCATCGCTGGAGAAAAAAGAGCCCCCAGGAAGAAGGGTGACTGTCTGGTTGCCCGCGTTGATGAGGTCCACGTCCATCTCCTCTTTTAATGGAAAGGGACCCAAGCCCAAGATCCCGTTCTCACTGTGAAGGTGCACGGTGATGTTGGGGCTGATGTAGTTGGGGGCCAGGAGAGGGATGCCGATGCCCAGATTGGCGTACATGCCGTCCTCAAATTCAAGAGCTGCCCGCTTGATGATCCGTGTCCTTATGTTATCTGAAGACGAGCATATTTCATCATCCTCTTTCCGGACGGTTAAATGATCAACTCTTTTCTCATATTTTTCCCCCTGTATTATGCGATCTACATAAATGTTAGGAACATGAATGTCTTCTGGGGCAAAGGACCCCACGTCCACAATTTCTTCAACCTCCACCACGGAGGTTCTGGCGGCTTTGCACATGGGCACATTGAAGTTCCTGGCGCTGGCCCTGAAGATGACATTTCCTGCCCAGTCGGCCTTCCACCCTTTCACCAAAGCAAAATCAGCGGTGATGGCATGCTCCAGCAGGTAGTGCTGCCCATGGAACTCCCTCACCTCCCTGGGCTGGCTGAGGATGGCGATGTGGCCGTCTGGTAAGTACCTGATGGGTGCACCTCCCTCCTGGACCAAGGTCCCGTAGGCCGTGGGGGTGTAGAAGGCGGGCACACCGGCGCCCCCTGCGCGGATGCGCTCGGCCAGGGTACCCTGGGGCGTGATCTCCAGCTCCAGCTCACCCGCCAGGTACTGCTGCTCACAGAGCGAGTTCTCCCCCAGGTAGGAGCAGACGATGCGGGTGATCTGCTTGGTCCCCAGTAAAAGGCCGAGACCGAAGCTCTCCACCCCCACGTTGCTGCTGACCACAGTCAAGTCCTTCACGCGGGTCTTCAGCAGCGCCCCTATCAGGTTCTCCGGGATCCCGCAGAGCCCGAAGCCCCCGATCATGATCCTCGAGCCATCAGTGATGTCTCCCACGGCCTTCACCGGGTCCGTGTAGAACCTGGCGCGCGCGCGGGCGCTGCAGGCGAAGCCACACGCGCCACCCTTCGCCAGCGGGCGCCCCGAGCGGCCGGAGGGGAGCCGGCGCCCGAGCGCCGACGCCAGGAGCCGCAGGGCCGCCATCGGCCGCTCCGCTCCGGCTCGGGCTCCGGGCCCAGCGGGGACAGGCGAGGACAGGAGGCAACCGCGCGTCCCCGCCCGCGCGTCACAGAGCAGGGGGCGCCCAGCCGTGATGCGCCCGCCCGCCGGTTCCCGCCGCTCCGCTCCGTCTCCGCCCTCCGAGGGCCCGAGGGGCCGCGCTTCCCCGGCCGCGAAGGCGGGAGGCGGGACCGCCTGGATCATCTGGAGGACCGGAGAGACCCCGAGGCGACGTCCCTCCCGGGAAGCCTGGGCGCCGGCCTCCTGCCCTCTCCATCGTCACCCTTCCTCCCAGGCGCGCTACTCGGCCCCGACCCCCCAAAATTCCACCCCTGGGGCACGGGCTCCAACACCTGTGTCCCCAGCACTCCCGGTCCAGCAACGACATTTCCACGGAGGTCAAGCCGGGCCTCAACGACAACCCCGCCGAAGGAGACCTCTTGCCTTCCTGCCTCAAACCTGCTCCTCCTCTGTTTGTCCCCACCTCGGGCAAAAACAATATTAAACCTGTTAAAAAGAGCCACTGGCTCAGTCCTGTCACCGGCGCCGCCTCCAAGCACCCTCCTCCGTTCCCTGGACAAGCTCCCCCACCCCAGCTCCCACCTCGACCCTGCCAGGCTCTGGGCCTCTCTGACTTCACTTCCCACCCCCACAGTCTACTCTCCCCACTGATCAGAGGATATTTATTTTGTACATAAGATAAATGGACTTTTCATTTTATAATAGTTGAGATTCAGGGAAAATACTCTAAGATTATATAGCGAGTTCTCACATGCTCAGACCCAGTTTCACCTGGAAAGTGTTAACATTTAAATGACTGTAGTACCGTTGTTACAACTAATGAACCAATATTGGTGTTTTGTTATTTACTAAACACCATGACTGACGCGGATTTCATTTCTTTCTCCATTAGCATCTTTTTTCCTGTAGAACATGTTTCAGTTTCAGGTTGTCTGGTGTTTTTCTCATGGTGAGACTGGGGTTCTGGGTTTCGAGGATAAAGACCATGGAGGTGAAGTGTTCTCATCTTGTCAGATCAAGGGTGACTGGGAGCTGCATGAGGTGTTCATGGGATACCTGGGTGTGCCCCTAAAGTTACTGCCTCAGCCTGTGCACACTTTGGAAGGAAGTCACTATATGTAGTCCACACTGAAGGAGGGAAAGAGGCTACACCTTGGTGCGGGGCAGCGTCTCAGAGGGTTGTTCTATAAAAAAAGCTGAATCAGATCCTGCCATCCTCCACTGCTCTTAAAAAAAAAAACAACACTGATTTCATACTTATTATTTCTCTCAACCGCCTCACAATCACTTCCTGGCCCTCTGTGCTCCAGCCATGGCGGCCCCTTGCTGCCTCTCAGACACACCAACGTGGGCCCACCTTCAGCATTTCTAGTCCCATTGCTGGGATAAAAGAGGCTCTCCCCCAAACACTTGCTGAATGAATGAATGAAGGCATGAATCCTTACTTTACAGATGAGGAAACTGAGACTTGGAAAGGCAGGCAACCTGCCAAGGTCACTGACTAAGAAGGCTGCAGAGTCCAGATTCATACCGGGGGCTCTGCCTAAGGGTCTAAGGGTGTGGGCACATCCCTCACCCTGCCCATGATGGAAACTCCTGGGGCAAAAGGTAGCTCTGTAGAGTAGAAAGACTCTCATTTCTTGGGGAGGAAAAATGTGAACTCACTCTTAGCAGCTCTAGCCTTGGTCCTACAGAAGGAGAGGATCTCTGCCAGTAGGGGGCTTCCTGCTATGCCACACTGTGGGACCCTTACCCTCTACCCACTGAGTCCCCTCGACTGAGAAAGGCCAGCCCTCCGGGGCCAAATGAGGGGCTCCAGCTGTGTCTGCTGCCAGCAGCTTCCTTGGAGGAGCCCCAGGGGAGGGTTCGATGCTGACCCCTGTCTTACCATCATCTGTTTCCACATAGAGGCGGAGTCCCAGGTCCTTGTTACGGTTCAAGAGCCAGCGGTCACTGGCTGCTGTCACGTCCAACACCAGCCAGCCCTCGTCCCCAGATCGGAGCGTCTGAAGATCCAAAAAGAACAAGTCAGACTCCCTGTGGACACGAAAGAACAATTAACCGAGGGCCGGCACAGCTGCCTTTGTGTTTCCAGCGCCCGCCGGGGACCATTAGTGGGGCATCTACCTGCCTGGCTCTGGCCTGGGTGCCTTCCAGGCCTTATCTCACTGTCTACTCTACAAAGGTGTTACGGAGCCTGTGTACAGATGCGGAAACTGAGGCTCAGGAGCTCAGTGACCCATCCATGGTCCCACAGCCAAGACAGCAAGATGGGGACTTGAATCCAGGACTGATGCTGGCCTGTCCCCACGGTGAGACGAGGCCTTGGACCAAATATCTTCTCTGAGGGTGGGCTGCCCAGGAAGCTCCCCTTCTGTCTTCTGGGAAATGCACCCCAGGGCTGGACCAGACACTCCGACAGAGATATGAGCAGGTGTGTGTGGGGGGTGTGGGGCAAGCACCTGTTGGACTGCTCCAGGACCACCTCGAACACGCTGATGTGGAGCGTCTGGTTGAGTGGGTGGGTGCTGGGCAGCTTGTAAATCCGGAACTCTGCGGCTGTGACAGCCTCCCCGGCCGGGATCGGGGTCAGGTCAAAGCGGAACTCCTTCCAGTGGGGCTCCTGGTGGCCCAGGGCGGGGTCACGCTCCACTGCAAGACAGAGCGGGGCTGGCGGTCACTCGAGGTTCGGGCTCGGGCTCCAGGGTGGGAGCCGGGGGCCTGGGCAGTCTGGGTGGGACTGACTCCCTGGAGAACAGGCTTGCCCCAGCTCTGCCTCCTGGGTGCTCAGAGGGCTCGGAGAGCTGTGTGGTGAGATGCCTGGCTCAGCACCCGGCACGTGGCAGTGCCACAGGGCAGAGTCCACATCTGGCCCCCGAGCCCCAAACCCAGCCTGCCCTGCTCAACATCCTACTGGACCCACAGATGGGGTACAGGACAGGTCCCTCCTCTGGGGAGACAGACTCAGACCCAAGGCTGAAAAGAGACATAGCTGAATGCATTTGAGTGGGACGAGGGCTCCCAGAGCCTGCTGGTGTCTCGGATGGCAGGTGAGGGGAGATTGGGCGTGTAGCTGACTTAAGAGCTGGATGTTGGGGTGAGAGTGGATGTGCCATGATGTCAAGGGAGAAGAAACCACAGAGCCAGGGACCAGCGTTAGTAAAGGTCTAGAGCTGAGGGACAATGGCACCAGCAGGGAGAAACAGTAATAACACCCAGCAAAGGGGGACAGGGACAAGAGGAAATAGGGAGGGGGATCTGAGGGAAAGGACCAGGAAGAGGCATGGTAAGGAGAAAGCTCCTGGAAATGCGGGCTGGGGAAGTTGGAGGGTCCCATGGCGTGATCTGAGGGGGCTTCCTGGAGGAGGTGACACCTGGGCTGGCCTTGAAGGACAGGATGGAGTCTTGGTGGGTGGAGAAGGTGGGAGGGCAGGTTTTCTAGGCAGAGGGGACCTATATGCACAGGTGTGCAGAGCTGGGGCTCGCGGTGTGAGTCTGGCTGTGGTCCAGCTGCAAGGGCTGGAATCCTGGCCTCAGCGCGTGGGCTGTGCTCTGA
>SJYC01047616.1:0-25517 GCA_006408675.1 Madoqua kirkii | reverse complement strand
CTGGCCTTGAAGGACAGGATGGAGTCTTGGTGGGTGGAGAAGGTGGGAGGGCAGGTTTTCTAGGCAGAGGGGACCTATATGCACAGGTGTGCAGAGCTGGGGCTCGCGGTGTGAGTCTGGCTGTGGTCCAGCTGCAAGGGCTGGAATCCTGGCCTCAGCGCGTGGGCTGTGCTCTGACCAGTGGAGGGCCAGGGTTCTGGGCAGCAGGGGGTGGTGGTCTGAGGGTGGAGTGGAAGCTATGTGTGGAGGCGAGGGTAAAGCCCAGACTGTAGGGACCCGAGGCGGGCTGGTGGCGGAGCTGCTCTCACAGTCTGGGTGAGAGACCGCAGGAGTGGAGTAAACCCCACGTTTCCCCAGCTGCCGGAAATGCCCAGGACAGTGTATTTAGGGCATCTCACTTTAGCCTCCTGTCACTTTCAAACACTAAAAATCTGTGTTTCCATAAAGCAAGGGTGGGAGCCACCCCAAGCCTTCCCCTAAAACCAACATTGAGATTTTAATGACATGTTTGTGAGTCTTTTTAAAAATTCTCTCTCTGGCTACTGGACTCAGCGACCACAAGTCAGCAGGCTGGTGGTGGAGGCGGATGTGGGAGCGCTTCCTGTCCTTGCGGTGGGGACCTGGTCCAGGGATAGGCAAACAGCTGTGCTGGCCGGGGCCAGTGGACACACGTGTTTGGCTTTTCATCCCCAGACCAGGGAGCAGGGAACAGAACCCCCATCGTCTGATGAGGGCTGGACCCGCAGCAAACGCCCACCCACCAGCCAGGCTGTTGTTTCGTGGGCAGCATGACATGGGCAGATCCAGGTCGTCCCACACAGGCAGGGCGTGGAGGGCAGGGTTCTGAACCTTCACCGAGTGATGTGTGCCATGAATATCACCACACGAGTCCCCTCCTCCCTAGAGACACACACACACACACACACACACACACACACACACACACAGCTTTGGGGACAATTTCTGTGGATCAGGTAACTGCAGAGACCACCTCTGTTATGTGGCTATGGAAGCAACCCTGATCTGCAGGGTGAAATAGGTCCAGGCTGTTGTCTGTTCCAGGGAGTGACCCCAAGAATGAAAAAGGGTCGCCCAGCCATGCCCTGTACCGGACCCCTCTCAAAGCATCGTTAAGTGTATCTGCCCCCAAGGCAAAGAGGAGGCTGACAGGTGGGTCCCTGGGAACCTGTCTGCAGGCCTGACACTGACTCACGTTGGATCCAGGACTGAGGGAACAGCCACAAACCGCCAGCTCCAAGGACACCGAGCTCTGTGGCCTCCCTCCCTTGTTGACCTGGGGGCCCATATGTGCTGGATCCAGAGAGCCCTGTTCCCCTGGACTGACCTCAGCTCCCAGCTTCTGTGCTGTGGGTTTGTGAAAGCGATGCCCACCCAACCCTCACCCCATAGTTCCCGCACAGGAAACTGCCTGTCCCAGCTGTTCCAGGCAAGCACTAGCAGTGGGACATTTTTAGGAAAATGATTTTCATTAGAAATTGGTTAAGGTTAGTGGGGAGGGAGGGAGAGGCCACTTTGGATTTGCAGCTTTTTCAGTGCCTGTGGCCTTGAATTAGGAGAGAAATTTTCCCAAAAGTTGGTGTTCTAAGAAAACATTTTTTTGGCACCTCTCTGTCCCCCTTGTTAACTGTGCAGACTAAGCCTGCTTCGGCCAGGGAGGCAGCCTAAGGCAGCCTGGAGGGCTCTGCCCAGGGGTCAGGGTTTCCTTGCAGGTCTGTCCCTGAACTAACCAGGAATGGACATTCCCCTCTGGACCTGGTCTCCTCTTGTGTGAACTGAGAATGAGGAGACAGCCCAGCTTTCCTCTCACGGTCACGAAAGAACTTTGTAAACAGGCAATGAACTGGGAGGAATGGCTGTTCAGTAGGAGCTTGGGATGAGCTTGACTTGCATTCTCCTAACTTTGAGCAAAGATGTGAGAGGCTGTGTCAGCAGTTCCAAGGCCAACAGGTGGAGGGGAAGGGGAGATTTTGAGTGATTGTTATCTAAATAAATGTACTCATCATTCATTTATTAATCCATTCATTTATCAAATGCAATTCATAAACAAATTATCAAGGTCTTACTATATGTGAAAGCATACTGTTCTGAGCACTGGGAACACAGCAGTGAGAAAGACAGAACCAGATAGAGCATTCGAGGGACCTGCTGGTGGTCCAGTGGCTAAGACTCCATGCTCTCAATGCAGGGGGCCCAGGGGCCATCCCTGGCCAGGAAGCTAGATCCCACATGCGATTACTAAAGTCCCTGAGGCTTCCCCTGTGGCTCGGCAGTAAAGAATCCACCTACAATGTTGGAGACACGGGTTTGATCCCTGGTTCGGAAAGATCCCCTGGAGAAGGGAATGGCAACCCACACTCCAGTATTCTTGCCTGGGAAATCCCATGGACGGGGAGCCTGGCAGGCTACAGTCCATGGGGTCACAAGGGTCAGATATGACTTAGTGAATAAACCACCACCATGCTGTAGCTGAGACCCAGGGAAGCCAAATAAATAAATTTACATATATATTTTTAAAAGATGGTGCATTCACAGTGTTTCCAGTCTAATAGGGGGGACAGAATGGAAACAAACAAGACAAGTAAACTAGGGGCTGTCAATTCTATTGTGAGTGAACTACAGAGTGACCTGGGCTCAAGGAATTGGAAGCGGTGAGGGGCTTGTCCGTAGGTGCTTAGCATGACCTTCGAGAAGGAACTAAGTAAGTGCCGTTGTGCATATTCCCATATATGGTGCTGATAGGAATATCATGGAGAGGACTTTGGCAACATGTTTTTTCAATATCCTGAATTTATCCTTTGACACAAGAATTCCAAAGACACACTGGAAAAATATGAAAGGACAGCCACAAAGCTCTTCACTGGGCACAGGGAGAAGACAAAGCTACGTCTGGCTCCACAGCACATGTTTGTTTTCCAAAAATTATAAAAGCTGCCCAAAATGTTCAGTCACTGATCCAGCTTTTCTGTCTAGGGTGTGTGCTCAGGTGCTCAGTGATGTCTGGCTCTGTGGAACCCCATGGACTGTAGCCCGCCAGGCTCCTCTGTCCATGGAATTCTCCAGACAAGAGTACTGCACAGGGTTGCCATTTCCTTCTGTCTGGGGAAGCAGCAGCAAATGAATTTACCTTCTGGATCACCTTAATGTTGCCCTCCGAATAATGAGCAGTCATGACTCACCAGTGAGTGCTAATTGGAGCCTCAGCCTTCTCCAGCCTCTGATAAACCAGGTCCAGGTTCCCCGGCTGAGAGAAGAGCCCTCTGTGGGCAGGAGGCGGCCGCCGCCACCATGTCCGTGATCCTCACTCTGCCTTTCCACTTCTGAGGCCCTGCACCCACCACTCACAGCCTGGAGCTCCAGATGCCACACCCCACATCCACCGCCCAAAACCTACATAGGCTTTGGCTATTTTTGTTCCCTCAACAAAATTTACGGTCACCCGGACAATCTGAATCTTCTTTCTGACCAAAAACGTAAGACTTCAAAAGACACCCACTTCCTCCAGTTTGCTATGACTGCTAAGAGCCTGGAATCTTCTGCCCTGTCTGACAGTTCTTCCTGAAGCCCGTCCCCAGCCCCTCAGGGACCACGGGAGGGTCTTAAGCTTGGCTCTGCTTCCAGGCCTCCCGAGCTGGTTCATCCTCATGGTCTCCTGGCCAGTCTGATGTAAACACCCTCCCCTAGAGACCCTCCTTGAAGCCCTCTCCCAGGGTTGCCCCATCCCACCAAGTATAAAGGCTACTTTCTTCTTGGTCCAACTGTGACAGCCCCCTTGCCCTCCCCTGACCCCACACATCAGCCTGCCAGTCTCTCCCTTTCCCGGCCCCGGGGTCCCCATCTCTGGCTCATCTGTCCTCTGGACGGTGACCAATTTGGAGGCAGAAACTGAACAACTGAGTGGAAACGGGAGGCCTCGGCGGTCTGCTCACCCAGCCCCTTGTGTCCCAGAGAGGGGATGTCCGGCTGCTCTTCCCAAGGACCCCTGGTCCCCGGGACAGCGACTCAGTGTCCAGCAGTGGAGCCCCTGAACTGGGGGGCCCTGCTGGTCTGGGAGTGGCTTCCGGGTCACCTCGGGCCTCCATCTGAAGCCACCCATGTTCTCAATTTGCTGCGGGACTCGCCTCTGTTCACAGCCCAACAAGGAGGACAGGCTCCCCCGGGGCCCCGGAGGTGGACGGGCTGGGCCTGTCTGGCTGGTCCCACCGGTAACGAGGCCAAGGGGCCCTCAGACTTAACACAGGACCCAGTCTCCGCAGTCCCAGGTCCTGGGGGAGCCATGGACTCAATCACCTCCCGGTTCTGCCTCCTGAAGGGCTCCCTCCCACCCAGGAATCTCAGCGCTGCTTCATTCTGGGGCATTTTTAGTCAGTTCTCATTACTGACTTTTTCAGGACCTGTTTCCATAAATGGCTCCATGCTCATAATTACCATCCAGACCTCAGCCGGATTCAGAGACCAAATTAAAAGGGGCACCCGCCCGCTGCACCACATCAAGCCCGCCATGGACAAAAATAGATCCCAGGAGATGTGAGCAAGGAGGATGCGGCTCCTCCAGGTCAACCCGGGAAAGACCCGAACTGTGGGGCTTTCCAGAAGGGCGTGGTCATGGTGACACATGGCCTCTGTCCCGCGGGGAGTGCGTGCCCATGAGGACTGGCCGGGTGCTCCCTCACCCCCGGGGTGGGGGGTGGGGGCCACCAGCGGGCAGGGAGAGCAGGGGGCACGTTCTTGATGGGCTGGAAAGGCCTTCGGGGCCACCCTGCATAGATGAGGAAACTGAGGCCCAGGGGGCAGAGGATGGCTAGGCATCAGGTGTCAGGTTAGGGGTCTTTCACGTGGAATTGCAGACTTGGAGCCAGTGTGAAATGAGTGGACTTGGACTTGCTCTGGTGGGGATACTGGGATGGGGGGTCACCTGTTCACAAGGTTCTTCCATCAACAGGTGCCTGAGAGTGACTTGCAGAGGCCACGCACGGTCCTCCGGGCAGGGCCCTGTGGGGACTCGGGTCCTGGGGGGGAACATGATCCACACAGATGGGGAGGCTGGCCCTGCTCTGTCTCCTTTCCCCTGGCTCTCAGTGGCCCCTGCCTTCCACTGCCTCTTTCCCTCAGCATCGCCAGTCTGCCCTGAGAGCTGGCCGCAAAGGGGTGGGGGCAGCTTAGGGGAAGGCATGAGAGCCAGTTTGGTCCCTGCTTTCAGACTGTTGATGGTTTCTTGGCAGGGTGGCAGAAGTGGGGGCATCCTGGGCGTTTTGATGTTACTTAACTGTGTTAGTTAGCTATTGCTGTGTAACAAATCACCCCAAACGTAGCAGCTGAGAACAACCAGCACTTACTATTTCACATGGTTTCTGAAGGTCAGGAATCCAGGCGCTTAGCTGGGTGGCGCTGGCTCAGGGTCTCTCATGAGGTGACAGGCAAGCTGTCGGGTGGGGCTGAGGTCCCTGGAGACCTGACTGGGATGAACAGATCCTCAGCTCACGCTTGGGGCTGAGGGCAGCAGCCTCCCACTGTGGACCTCTCACGACATGATCTTCCCTCAGGATGAGCTCACTTGGGGGTGGGGGGTGCAGGGCGTACACAGGGCCCAAGATGGAAGCTGCAGTCTTTTATAACCTAACCTCGAAAGTGACACAGCATCCCTATTGTCAAACAGACCAGTTCTGCCCCATGGAGGGGGCGGCAGGGCATGAGGATGTGAAAACCAGGAGGCAGGGTTCTTTGAGAGCCATGTTGGAGGCTGGCAACCACAGCAACCCTGAGAAAGAAGCATTATTCACTGCATTTCAGAGCTGAGAACACTGAAGTCAGAGCAGGTGGCCAATCTGCCCAAGACCACACCCAGAACTCCCAAGGTGGGATGGGAAGAGGTGTGTCTGTCTGCAAAGCCTGCTTCCCTTCCCCTCATCTAAGGCCTCGGCAGCTCGGGGACGTGTCAAGGGAACGCCGTCAGGTGGCATCGGACTAGAGGTGGGTGTTGAGTACCAAGCTGGCAAGAAGAAACACACAGAAGGACCTCAAGCAAGAGGAGCCGTGAGTGGGTTTTCACATGAGGAACTGCAGTTCCAAGAACAGACCAAGAGCTTCTTCACCTCCATGTCTCCCCTCTGCTTCTTCATCTCTCCTCTCACCCCCTTCTCACTAAATTCTACCCTTCTTTCAAGGTTCAGCATAACTCCACCTCCTCCCACGGCTTCCCTGTCCCTCAGCCACGAGGCCATTCCTCCCCGTCTTCCGGCCTTGCTCATCTCCCGTTGATGAGACAGGGATCTGGTCTCTCTTCTGCAGTACTAAGCCTTCATGCTCATGTTTGAGTGGGGAAATGGCCATTTCTCCCACCTGGTGATCATTTATATTGTGTTGTCTGTGGCCCTATCTTTCCCACTGTAATGAACAGACCTTGGACTCAACTCTGCTTTGCAGTGGGCACCAAGATAACCAGGGGGGGCTAGAGCACACACGGGGTTCCCAGGAGTGTTTGTGAGGGAATGGCCACAGGCTGAAGGATCCAACTTTCTCCATACCT
Source organism: Madoqua kirkii (assembly GCA_006408675.1). Lineage (NCBI taxonomy): Eukaryota > Metazoa > Chordata > Mammalia > Artiodactyla > Bovidae > Madoqua > Madoqua kirkii. The sequence goes on along the minus strand of SJYC01047616.1, from coordinate 18,973 downwards.
GGGTCTTGCAGCCTTCGGCTTCCCCAGAACCCTCCCTGTACTTGGAGCCCTAGACTGTTCGGAAGGAATGGCTGCTGCTCAGGGAACCCAGCCAGCAGTCAAAGAAAATAACTGTGCTTTACTGGTCTTGTCACTACCAGTTGGATTCACTGGGGCTAAAACCAAACAAACAAACTGAGCTAACATTTACTGAGCATTTATCAGGCACTGTTTCAGCCCTTTATGTAGAGTAAGTCATTTCACGCTCACAGCTATCCTAGGATGGCTATATTACAGATGAGGGATCTGAGGCACAGAGTGGTAATAACTTACACAAAAATCAAATACATAAGGGACTTCCCTGGTGGTCCAGTGGTTAAGAATCCACCTGCCCATGCAAGGGACACGGTTTTGAACCCTGGTCTGGGAAGATCGCACATGCCAAGGGGCAACTAAGCCCACATGCCACAACTATTGAGCCCTTGTACCTGGAGTCCGTGTTCTACAGAGAAGCCACAGCAATAAGCCTGCACACGGCAACTAGAGACTAACTTCCGCTCAGTGCATCTAGAGAAAGCCGGCACAGCAGCAAAGACCCAGTGCAGCCACAAATAAGTGTATGCATTAAAAATCATGTAAATGTATCCTAGGTCAGACTTCCTGGGCAACAGACTGAGTGGGAAGGTTTAGTGGAGAGGGTTCTTGTAGGGAATGCAGGGAGCCGGAGCGGGCACAGGTGATGCAATCACAAAAAGGCCAAGCCACTCCAATGCACAGGGAACTCTGGGGCTGATGGCCCTTCAGAACTGTCCCTCCATGAGGCAATGAGGCTGGGCATTTATATTCTGAGAAGCCTGTCACTGGATGTGGGGTGACCCCAGGGAGGGTACCCAACCTTGAGTAAGAAGCTAGCGGATTGATGCCTAGGGACAGACCCACTCTCTAGGCAGCTGGGGCAATGAGTGACTCAACCTCAGAGAGGAGATCTGAGCAGCACCATAGCATCCCCTAAAAAAGTATGCAGTGGAATGGGGATCTAATCCTGGCACTGCACTCTTACCACTCAGCTCCAGGTCCTCAAGTGAATGATGGGGGCAGAAAGGTAGATAAAAACAGCAGGCTCTTCCTCACCATGCTGGCTGCCGTTTATTGAGCAGTGCCAAGACTTGCTTGGAGAAGGAGGTGGCAACCCATTCCAGTGTCCTTGCCTGGAAAATCCCATGGATGGAGAAGCCTGGCAGGCTACAGTCCATGGGATCGCAGAGTTGGACATGACTGACTTCACTTTTCAAGCACTTGCTAAGTTTTTCAGTGTCTTAACCTACTTATTTAACCATTGTACTATGTACAGATATTATTTATCCTGATTTTTAGAATGAGGAGGGACTGCCCTGGAGGACCAGTGGCTAAGACTCCTCGCTCCCAATGCAGAGGGCCCAGAGTTCAATTCCTGGTCAGGGAACTAGATCCCACATGCCACAGCTGAGAGTTGACAGGCTGCAACTAAAGATGCCACGAGCTACAACGAAGGTCGCCCATCGCATGTGCCACAACAAAGACCCAGTCCAGCCTAAGAAATAAAAATAAATAAAAATGATGTAATTGAGATGCCAAGACTTTAAGTAAGCTATTCAAAATTTCACAGATCTCAAGTAGCAGACCTTGAGTTAAAACCTGGTCTTCCGAGTTCTGCTCTCCCCTTACCAAGGCGAGCTCTCCTCGCTGCTGTGACCCAGCTCTCACAGCTGCTCCTTGAATCTGGGTACCCAAGACCTTGGGTCAGTCACTTAGACTCTGACACTCTACTTCTCATCTGTCACCTAGGCACAGTAGTAGTCATTTACCCCAGAAAAGTGAGAAAAGACCGAGAAGATGTGGGCTGGAGTGTAGTCAGTCGTCAGGGATTCACAGGACACACCACCCTGGTGGCAGGCAGGGCTTTGGAGAAAAGAGACCCATCTCCAACTCTTAGAAACCATCAACAAAATGAAAAGGCAATCTACTAAATGGGAGAAAATATGTGCAAACCACATATCTGATAAGGGGTTAATATCCAAAGCAAATAAAGAACACCTACAACGCAACTGCAGAAAACCTCAAACAATCCAGTTTTTCAAATGAGCAGAGGAACTGAACAGACCTTTTCCCAAAGATATACAAATGGCCAACAGGACCCAAACCACAGTGAGATATCACCTCACACCTCTCTGAATGGCTATTGTCAAAAGATAAGAGACAGTGAATGTAGGGAAAAGGGAACTCTTGTGCACTCTTTGCGGGAATGTAAATTGGTAAAGCCATAAAATAGTATAGAGGTTCCTAAAAAAACCTAAAAATAGAACTACCATATGATCCAGCAATCCCACTTTGGATATATATCAAAAGGAAATAAAATATTAAGGTGTGAAAGAAAGTATAACCATGTATTCAACACAAATATTGAGTCATTATGTTGTACACCTGAAACTGATAGATGATGTCACTTACAGCTCAGTTTTTTAAATAATAGAGCTACCTGTTCGTTGGAGCACTATTCATAATAGCCAAGACATGGAAACAACCTCAGTGTCCATCTACAGACAAACAAAGAAAATACGGCAGGGGCTTACTTGTCAGTTCAGTGGTAAAGAATCCACTTCCCAATGCAGGGAACTAAGCTCCCACATGCTGTGGGGCAACTAAGTCCACGTGCCACTAAGGGGAAGCGCACACGATGCAGCAAAAGATCCCAGACGCTGCAGCTAAGACCCACGGCAGCCAAACACAGAGAGAAATATCTTTTAAAGATATAGCATATACATAAGTATAATATCTATGTGTGCATACACACACACACATATATATGAATGTGATTCAGCTATGAGAGAAAAGCAAAGCCTGTCATTTTCAACAACATGGATTGAAACTTGAGAGTATTATGCTAAGTGAAATAAGCCAGAGAAAGACATATATGACGTGGTATCAGTTATATGCGGGTTTAAAAAAAAAGTCAAAAGAGTATAAAAAGTGTGTGCCAGGAGCTGGGGATGGGAGAAATAGGGAGAGGTTGGTAAGACAGTACAAACTTTTAGTCATAAACTGAATAGGGTCTGAGGATCTAGTGTAAAATACGGTGACTACCATCGATAATACTGTGTTGTATAACTGAAATTTGCTAAAAGAGGAGAAATCAAATATTTTCACACATGCAAAAAAAGGACACATATGTGAAGTGATGAAATGTGTTAACTGGATGGGGGGGGTGTTTTACCATCCTGATGTACACTTTAAATAACTTAGAATTTTATATGTCAATTATACTTCAATAAAGTTGAAATATCCTAAAGGAAATAAACCCTGAGTATTCGTTGGAAGGACTGATGCTGAAGCTGAAGCTCCAATACTTTGGCCCCAGATGTGATGAGCCGACTCATTAGAAAAGGCCCTGATGTTGGGAAAGAGTGAGGGCAAGAGGAGAAGGGGGCGACAGAGGATGAGGAGGTTGGATGGCATAACTGACTCCAAGGACATGAGTTTAAGCAAACTCCAGGAGATGGTGAAGGAAAAGGAAGCCTAGAATGCCACAGTCCATGGGATTGCAAAGAGTCTGACATGACTTAGCAACCAAAGAACAACAAAGTTGAAATGAAAATAAATAAATGAAACATAGATAGATAAAAAGAGAAATAATGCGGTCATTCCAATATTCGACTTTCAAGATGGATAAAGGATTTATTAAGTGAAAGACAAAATGGCCAACCAGCAGGTGCTTAGATCCTACTTAAGATCTTAGAAAAGATTAACACAGATTGATTTTTTTTTTTTAATCAGAACTAAGGACTTCCCTGGTGGTCGTGGCTAAGAACACACCTTGCAGGAGACACAGGCTCGATCCCTGGTCTGGAAAGATCCCACATGCTGTGGAGCAACTGTGCCATAAATACTAAGCCCTTACAGCACAGCTAGAGAATCCGTGCACTGCAACAAAAGATACCGCATTCGGCAATTAAGCCCCAACGCAGCCAAATTAATTAATTTTTAAAAATCAGGGCTGGTTGTGGGGAGGGTTACGCTAGAGTATTAAGACACTGGTTCTCTCTGAGGTACACAGAAGATTACTAGAGGATTCCATATGATATATTTCTAGACGTGTGGTCTGAATTTTCTGTAATGAAATTCTACAATGAATCTATATGGCATAAACTTTTTAGTGAACATGCATTAGTTCTGTAAATCCCAAAGCAAAGATATTTTAAAAATCATGTCCTAGTTTATAACAAAACCTCACATTCAACACAGTCCAATCAGCAGCGTGCACTGCACCTAATCATGGGCCCTGGGCCAGGGGGAGAGGCCACTTCTGTGTGGGACAAAAGCAGAAGATACACAGGCAGGAAGATGACCAGCTGTGTGGCCTTGGGAAGACCACCTAAACCCTCCACTGGTCAGAGCACAGCCCACATGCCGAGGCCAGGATTCCAGCCCTTGCAGCTGGACCACAGCCAGACTCATACCACGAGCCCCAGCTCTGCACACCTGTGCATATAGGTCCCCTCTGCCTAGAAAACCTGCCCTCCCACCTTCTCGACCCACCAAGACTCCATCCTGTCCTTCAAGGCCAGTCTAGGTGTCACCTCCTCCAGGAAGCCCCCTCAGATCACGCCACTGGACCCTTCAACTTCTCCCGCACTTGACACAGCATCTTTGGGAGCTGTCATCTTACCTCTCCTCTTTCCGGTCCTTTCCACATCTCCCTCAGGTCCCCCTCCATCTTCCCCTTGTTCCTCTCACCCTTTGCTGGGTGTCACGGCTGCTATTTTCACTGCTGGTGCCATTGTCCCTCAGCTCTAGGTCATTGCTCATGCTTGTTCCTGCCTCTGTGGTGTCCTTCTCCCTTGACATCATGGCACATTCACTCTGACCCCCAAGGCCCAGGTCCAAAGTCAGCTACATGCCCAATCTCCCCTCACCTGCCATCCGAGACACCAGCAGGCTCTGGGAGCCCTCGTCCCACTCAAATGCGTTCAGCTATGTCTCTTTTCAGCCTTGGGTCTGAGTCTGTCTCCCCAGAGGAGGGACCTGTCCTGTACCCCATCTGTGGGTCCAGTAGGATGTTGAGCAGGGCAGGCTGGGTTTGGGGCTCGGGGGCCAGACGTGAACTCTGCCCTGTGGCACTGCCACGTGCCGGGTGCTGAGCCAGGCATCTCACCACACAGCTCTCGGAGCCCTCTGAGCACCCAGGAGGCAGAGCTGGGACAAGCCCGTTCTCGAGGGAGTCAGTCCCACCCAGACTGCCCAGGCCCCCGGCTCCCACCCTGGAGCACGAGCCCGAACCCGAACCTCAAGTGACCGCCAACCCCGCTCTGTCTTGCAGTGGAGCGTGACCCCGCCCTGGGCCACCAGGAGCCCCACTGGAAGGAGTTCCACTTTGACCTGACCCCGATCCCGGCCGGGGAGGCTGTCACGGCTGCGGAGTTCCGAATTTACAAGCTGCCCAGCACCCACCCACTCAACCAGACGCTCCACATCAGCGTGTTCGAGGTGGTCCTGGAGCAGTCCAACAGGTGCTTGCCCCATACCCCCCCACACACCTGCTCGCATCTCTGTCGGAGTGTCTGGTCCAGCCCTGGGATGCATTTCCCAGAAGACAGAAGGGGAGCTTCCTGGGCAGCCCACCCTCAGAGAAGATATTTGGCCCAAAGCCTCGTCTCACCATGGGGACAGGCCAGCATCAGTCCTGGATTCAAGTCCCCATCTTGCTGTCTTGGCTGTGGGACCATGGATGGGTCACTGAGCTCCTGAGCCTCAGTTTCCCTATCTGTACACAGGCTCCGTAACACCTTTGTAGAGTAGACAGTGAGATAAGGCCTGGAAGGCACCCAGGCCAGAGCCAGGCGGGTAGATGCCCCACTAATGGTCCCCGGCGGGCGCTGGAAACACAAAGGCAGCTGTGCCGGCCCTCGGTTAATTGTTCTTTCGTGTCCACAGGGAGTCTGACTTGTTCTTTTTGGATCTTCAGACGCTCCGATCTGGGGACGAGGGCTGGCTGGTGTTGGACGTGACAGCAGCCAGTGACCGCTGGCTCTTGAACCGTAACAAGGACCTGGGACTCCGCCTCTATGTGGAAACAGATGATGGTAAGACGGGTCAGCATCGAACCCTCCCCTAGGGCTCCTCCAAGGAAGCTGCTGGCAGCAGACACAGCTGGAGCCCCTCATTTGGCCCCGGAGGGCTGGCCTTTCTCAGTCGAGGGGACTCAGTGGGTAGGGGGCGAGGGTTCCTCAGTGTGGGACAACAGTAGGGCAGGTTGCTTGCCTTTCCAGGCCTCAGTTTCCTCACCTGTAAAATGAGGATTCATGCCTTCATTCATTCATTCAGCAGGTGTTTTGGGGAGAGCCTCTTCTATCCTGGCAGTGGGACTAGAATCTCCACAGGTGGGCCCACGTAGGTGTGTCTGAGGTGCAGCACGGGGCTGCCGTGGCTGGAGCACAGAGGGCCAGGGAGCAGCTGTGAGGAGACTGATTGAAGTGGCCAAAATATAAAGCATGAAATCAGTATTATTTTATTTAAGAGCAGTGGAGGCTGCAGGATCTGATTCAGCTTTTTATAAAACAACCCTCTGAGACCCTCCCCCGCACGAGGGTGTAGCCTCTCCCCTTCCTTCAGTGTGAGTTACACTTAGTGACTTGCTTCCAGTGTGTGCACAGGCTGAGGCAATAAATTTAATTTACGGGGGAACCTCAGCAGCACCCCCTCAGTCACGCGCTCGGGCTCCCATGAACACCTCATGTAGCTCCCAGACGAGATGAGAACCCTTTACCTCCGTGGTCTTTATCCCTGAAACCCAGAACCCCAGTCTGACCATGAGAAAAACACCAGACAACTCGAAACTGAAGAACGCGCCACAGAATCAAATACAAACACAAAAACTGTCAAAGGTATCAAAAACCCACAGGAAATCCGAGAAATTCACAGCCCATAGGCGCATAAGGAGTTGTGATGACTAAGTGCTATGTAGGACCCTGGGTGGGATCCTGGGTCAGTCCTGGTGTTTAGTAAATAGTAAGACACCAGTGCTGGTTCATTAGTTGTAACAAACATTGTTCAGACACTAAGTTGTGTCTGACTTTGCAACCCCAGGGACTGAAGCCCACCAGTCTCCTCTGTCCTCCGCTATCTCCAGAGTTTGCTCAAATTCTTGTCCATTGAGTGGGTAACAAAGGTACTATAGTTGTTTACATGTTAACACTTCCCAGGGGAAACCTGGTTTGGGTGTGTGAGAACTCTCTGTACTATCTCGGTGTATTTTCGCGTCTCAACTGTGGTAAAATGAAAAGTTCGTTTGTCTTATGCATAAAATAAAGACCCGCTGACTTCAGTCCGGAGAGTAGACTGGAGGGGAGGGGGGCGGAAGTGAAGTCAGAGAGGCCCAGAGCCTGGCAGGGTCGAGGTGGGAGCTGGGGTGGGGGAGCTTGTCCAGGGAACGGAGGAGGGTGCTTGGAGGCGGCGCCGGTGACAGGACTGAGCCAGTGGCTCTTTTTAACAGGTTTGGTGTTGTTCTTGCCCGAGGTGGGGGCAAACAGAGGAGGAGCAGGTTTGAGGCAGGAAGGCAAGAGGTCTCCTTCGGCGGGGCTGTCGTTGAGGCCCGGCTTGACGTCCGTGGAAATGTCGTTGCTGGACCGGGAGTGCTGGGGACACAGGTGTTGGAGCCCGTGCCCCAGGGGTGGAATTTTGGGCGGTCGGGGCCGAGTAGCGCGCCTGGGAGGAAGGGTGACGATGGAGAGGGCAGGAGGCCGGCGCCCAGGCTTCCCGGGAGGGACGTCGCCTCGGGGTCTCTCCGGTCCTCCAGATGATCCAGGCGGTCCCGCCTCCCGCCTTCGCGGCCGGGGAAGCGCGGCCCCTCGGGCCCTCGGAGGGCGGAGACGGAGCGGAGCGGCGGGAACCGGCGGGCGGGCGCATCACGGCTGGGCGCCCCCTGCTCTGTGACGCGCGGGCGGGGACGCGCGGTTGCCTCCTGTCCTCGCCTGTCCCCGCTGGGCCCGGAGCCCGAGCCGGAGCGGAGCGGCCGATGGCGGCCCTGCGGCTCCTGGCGTCGGCGCTCGGGCGCCGGCTCCCCTCCGGCCGCTCGGGGCGCCCGCTGGCGAAGGGTGGCGCGTGTGGCTTCGCCTGCAGCGCCCGCGCGCGCGCCAGGTTCTACACGGACCCGGTGAAGGCCGTGGGAGACATCACTGATGGCTCGAGGATCATGATCGGGGGCTTCGGGCTCTGCGGGATCCCGGAGAACCTGATAGGGGCGCTGCTGAAGACCCGCGTGAAGGACTTGACTGTGGTCAGCAGCAACGTGGGGGTGGAGAGCTTCGGTCTCGGCCTTTTACTGGGGACCAAGCAGATCACCCGCATCGTCTGCTCCTACCTGGGGGAGAACTCGCTCTGTGAGCAGCAGTACCTGGCGGGTGAGCTGGAGCTGGAGATCACGCCCCAGGGTACCCTGGCCGAGCGCATCCGCGCAGGGGGCGCCGGTGTGCCCGCCTTCTACACCCCCACGGCCTACGGGACCTTGGTCCAGGAGGGAGGTGCACCCATCAGGTACTTACCAGACGGCCACATCGCCATCCTCAGCCAGCCCAGGGAGGTGAGGGAGTTCCATGGGCAGCACTACCTGCTGGAGCATGCCATCACCGCTGATTTTGCTTTGGTGAAAGGGTGGAAGGCCGACTGGGCAGGAAATGTCATCTTCAGGGCCAGCGCCAGGAACTTCAATGTGCCCATGTGCAAAGCCGCCAGAACCTCCGTGGTGGAGGTTGAAGAAATTGTGGACGTGGGGTCCTTTGCCCCAGAAGACATTCATGTTCCTAACATTTATGTAGATCGCATAATACAGGGGGAAAAATATGAGAAAAGAGTTGATCATTTAACCGTCCGGAAAGAGGATGATGAAATATGCTCGTCTTCAGATAACATAAGGACACGGATCATCAAGCGGGCAGCTCTTGAATTTGAGGACGGCATGTACGCCAATCTGGGCATCGGCATCCCTCTCCTGGCCCCCAACTACATCAGCCCCAACATCACCGTGCACCTTCACAGTGAGAACGGGATCTTGGGCTTGGGTCCCTTTCCATTAAAAGAGGAGATGGACGTGGACCTCATCAACGCGGGCAACCAGACAGTCACCCTTCTTCCTGGGGGCTCTTTTTTCTCCAGCGATGAATCATTTGCCATGATTCGAGGGGGACACATCAACCTGACCTTGCTGGGAGCCATGCAGGTTTCCAAATATGGTGACCTGGCTAACTGGATGATACCCGGCAAGAAGGTGAAAGGCATTGGGGGTGCGATGGATCTGGTGTCCAGTTCCAAGACGCGAGTGGTGGTCACCATGGAGCACTGCAACAAGGCCAGTGAACCCAAGATCGTGGAGAAGTGCACCATGCCGCTGACCGGGAAGCGGTGCGTGGACCGCATCATCACCGAGAAGGCTGTGTTTGACGTGCACAAGAAGACAGGACTGACTCTGATTGAGCTCTGGGATGGCCTAACAGTGGAGGACATCAAAAAGAGCACGGGGAGCCCCTTTGCCATCTCCCCGAACCTCAGACCCATGCAGCAGGTCAAAATGTAGCCAGAGAGAACCTGGGTCCCAGAGCGTGTGCTTCTGCCTTCACCTCCCAGGACTGCATTCCAAGGAAGCCGCAGTCACATTTGTACATTTCACCAGCATCTGGCCGGCTTTGTCCTGCCATCCCAGGCTGGCTGCCCCTGGATAGCCTAGGTTCTCTCAGGAGAGACGTATCTTTAATTAAAAACCAGAGGAAAGTAAAGACGTTGATCTTGTATGTCCTGTGAATTCTGAGAAAGCTCTGCTCCCATCGCCCTCCTCACTGTCTGTGATACTTACATTAAATTCTCTGTGGTTTGAGATGATCCCATAAAAGGGGTTTCATTGAAGTGCCTGTTAGCATGAATGACTCATGAACCATAGGGAAAGTGATGGGGGAGGAACAAATCCACCCAGAGTCTGAGTCTGGAGTTTCCTAGAACCATGAAAACATACACATGTAAATGAATTTGTGATCAGGAGAAAAGCTGTCTTACAGAATGACTTTTTTTTCCTTTGGCCCCTTTGACTTTCCTTCTGGACCTTTCATTTTGTCCCTAAGGTTTGTTTTCATTATAGCCTCACCTTCTCTGCCCCCTATATTTCTCCTTCTTGTAGCTAAGCATATGTCTCTAGAAGGGAAGCAAGAACGTCTAGGCAGCCAGTAAACTGGTCACAGGGGCAACTGAAGGGGGAGAGACCTTGAGCGCCGGTGTGCTGCAGGGAGGTCTCCTCTGAATAAACAGTCTAGCCGTGTGCTTCCAAAGGCTTTGGCTTAGGATGGGAGGGATCTAGAAACCTGACAGATGGACTTCAGTGGGCTTTCTCATCTCAGATCATCCAGATCAGACACTAGACCCTTCCACTCTGTCACAGAGCCTAAACTGGCCTCTTGTTCATACTCCCTTGAAACTCAAGAGAGACAGAGAGGTACTTCATGCTGAATCCACAGTCTCACAAGCTAAACAGAAAAAAATTGTGTGTGTGTGTGTGTGTGTGTGTGTGTGTGTGTGTGTGTGTGTGTGTGTAGGGTTCAAACTCAGGCCTGCCATGGAACTCAGGCTTTCTCAGTGTGGCCCTAGGGCTGCACAGGAGCTCATGGGTAAGAACACAAAGCTCCAGCTGGTCAAGGAAGGCCTTTCGGAGAGGCCTCCCTCGAGCCTCACCCTGGTGGGATGCCCAGATCCTGCAGTGGAGACAGTGTGCCTGAAGGGACAGCCATGGGGTGTTGGGACCATCAGCGGGCGGGCAGGGGATGGGCGTCACTGTGGGGACGGTGCAGCACCTTCCGGGGCTTCTGGAGCCAAGGATCTGACTGCCCTGGGTGTCGGGAGAAGTCTTCCAGCAGCAGCCAGGACAGGCAGAGGTTTCCAGAAGCAGAGCAGTGAGAGGGCTGTTCAAGAGTAGGAAGAATGAGAAGTGCTGAGTTCGCTTCTCCTGGTGAGGAAACAACCCGCAGGATAAAGACTCCCGGTCACATCTGGCTCACTCCCAGGCCCCCAGGTGCGCCCGGTAACAGCTGGCTCCCTCCCAGGGCCCCAGGTGTGCCCGGTCACAGCTGGTTTCCCTCCCAGGCCCCCAGGCGCCCAGACTGCCCTTCAGCGTGGCACGAAGGTGCCATCCATGGCAGCAGGCTGAGGGCAGGCAGGGGCTGCAGGGAGGTTAGGTGGCACCCAGGGCAGAAAGAGGCCTTGGGGAGGGATGGGAGCGACCCTGGCCTGGCCCAGGGCGAGGGGGATGAGTCACTAGGGGTGGGGTGTGCAGGGAAGCTACCATGACACCCAGGCCCTGATGGGGAGGACCCAAACATGGGGGGAGGCTGGATGTGTCGGGGGCCCGCCTGGCCCAGAAGAGCAGCATCTTCATCCAGGCCTGCAGTGGGGGAGGGAAGGCCACAGTGTGGCCCCCCCCATCTCCAGGTATGGCCACACATCCTTGTCCCCTGCAAAGGGACGGTGTGCCTGCCGGCACCCTCACAGCTCAGGTCTAGAGAGGAGACTCTGGGCCCCAGAGGCTCCTGGAGTTCCCTCTCTGCTTTCTCGAAAGTGTCCTGCCAGAGCCAGGCAACCTGGGCGCTACCACCTAGACAGTCCAGACCTGCCCTGTGACCCCACCTCTCTGCGCCCAGGAGACCCCAATACCAGACAATTCCACAAAGAAAAGCCTACACTGGGCCCAGCCTTGGGTCACCCAAGGTCTCCCTGGCCCGTCTATGGACAGGGCTCTCCAGGGACTCAGGACAGGGCGCTGCACACACAGACCTGGAGGGTGACTGGGCCGAGGTTGCCTCAGGTGTCCACTGGGGAGCTCCACTCCAGTGCCACGTGGCCGAGAGCCCTCCACCTCTCCATCACTCCATAGCCACCTCCTGGTGCCCTCGGGGCCCTTCCCTCTGTGTGTCTTGTGGCTTCGCCTCCTCATGGGCCAGCTCTTCTGTGACCCTCACTTGTGACCAAACTCCCCGAATGGCTTCTCCGTGGGCCCCTTCAGTGTCAGCTCCTGTCTCAGCAGGGTCATCTCTGCGGAGCCCTCTGATGGGCCCAGTGCGTGTTGTGGCAGGTGATGTCATAGGTCAAAGGTTAGTCTCTGGTCAGTTGGTTGTTGTCAACTCTGGCCCCTGGACTTGGGCATAAAGCACAGCTATGTAAGGGCTGACATTTGAGGCGAGCTGTGTGTGGGGCAGGCAATGTCCTTGACATGCTGTGTGCAGTGGAGATCATGAGACCGACCTGCTAATGTGTACACTTGCTTCATTTCAGCATGCCTGTGTGTGTTTGTGTGTACACATACATTTATGTGCACGTGTGTACATGCCTGTGTGTCAGTGTGGCAATGCTGGGGAGAAATGTACTTGGAAATGGGATGCTCCACCTTGTGTTTTAAGAAATGTGACAGTGAGCTTGTAGTCACGTCCCTGTTGTTTAGTCTGAGAAAATCCCACCAGGAAAGGAAATGACATTTTCCCTTTATGGAAAAGGAAAAGAGAGTCTCATCTTTATGATGAAAGCCAGGAAATAAGCTAAATGTCTTAAGATGAACTAACATCTAAATATTTTCAGATCTACTCAAAGGAATTTTATCTATTTGAAATGTTCGTAGTTGAGACTTAAAACCAAGGAAATGTTTAGGTGGAAAAATTGGGGGGAAAATATGGGCTTCTTTGTTATGCAGAAATTAAAAGAAAACATTTTGTCTTGGCTGTGCGGCTCGGTTGCTGGGCGTGGGCTTCCTCCGGTTGCGGCTGGTGCGGCTGCTCTTGTTGTGGTGCCTGAGTGTCTCACTGCGGGGGCTTCTCTTGTCTCCGAGCACAGGCTCTAGGCACACGGGCTTCAGCAGTTGCAGCTCTACGCTCACAATTTAAATTAACACGAAAAACGAAAGCCGAGAAAGAATGAAAATGGTGTATTGTAGTGCGGAAGGGGTTTCATATTTTTCCAAAGTTTCTTTACAGTTGTTTTTATATCACTTTGACAATTAAAAAATGAGAGGCCACTGGGAATACAAACAGGCACAGGAAGATAGTTTTATTGGTGGAGTTGACTTCTCCAGGGATAATCAGTTTCCTGCATCCTCAGACTTTAAGCAGATGTGGGTAAAACTCCACTTTTACCAGCATCACTGCTTTGAGGCTAAAGCCCCAGTTGTGTCTCTGCCCGCAGCCTTTTCTCTTTCTTCCTTTTTAAACCACAAACCTGGTGGCTAAGAGCATTTGAACCCGACTGTGGGACTTGGGGTTAGTGTCTCTGCCTGCTGAGCCTGGGGCCTCCTGCGGGGGCTTCAGGGGGCGTGAACAGCCTGCTGTTGGGTGGTGTCAGCAGAGCAGCACTGAGTCCGGGTCACCTCCCAGCTGGGGGCTGTAAATGCTACACTGATCCCCAGAAAGGATGGGGCGGGAGCTAGAGCCCCACGATGGAGCTTTGACCCTGGTTCTGAGATCCCGGCAGTGGGGCTCTGGGCTGTCACTGAGCAGCTCTGTTTCTCGGTGAAACAGAGCCTCACCGTCCAGGGTCACCATGAAGACCAGCTGAGACTGTCACGTGAACGGACTGAAAGTGGTCCACCTGCAGGCCCTCAAACATCACTAATCCTCACCCTGTGCTGGCAAGGCCCCTCCCTCACCCCATAGAACTGCTGCCCAGGCAGGAGCCAGGCTGAGGTGGGGACGTTGAGGGGCTGGGGCTGGACTGGGGACTCGGGTCTTCAGAGGTGGAAACCCAGGCCTAGTGGGTCCCCGAGGCCTCAGCCTCGAGCTCCTGGCGGGCCCAGAGACGTCCCTGCTGTGTCCCCGCGCAGTGCCCGCCCTCGAGTGACTGCTCTCTGCTCTCTCCATCTCAGGGCGCAGCGTGGATCCTGGCCTGGCCGGTCTGCTGGGGCGACAGGCTCCGCGCTCCAAACAGCCTTTCGTGGTCACCTTTTTCAGGGTGAGCCCCGGCCCGGGCCCCGCCCGAGCCCCGCGGGCAGTGAGGCCCCTGAAGAGGAGGCCGTCGAAAAGGACCAACGAGCTGCCGCCCCCGAACAAGCTGCCGGGGATCTTTGGTGAGCCTGGGCACGGAGTGGGGACGGAGCCCCTCTGGCCTCGGCGCGGTCAGGCCCACGGTCTCCCCGCCGCCTTTCCTGACACCCTCTGCCCTGGCCCCTGCGGAGCGACTGCCCCAGTCTCCAGGGCTCTAGCATCCACCCTTGCTGCCCCCACCGCCCCAAAGTCCCTTCTCTGCCCTCGGGGGCTCAGCAGGCCTCGCCCTGGTCTCTGTCAGAACCAGGGGCCCCTGCGGCTCTCGGGGCTGCCCCGGGCACCCTGAGGGTCCAGGTGTTTGTGTGAAGGTCACCCCAGCAGGCCGAGCCCCGCAGGATCAAGGCCACCGGGGCCCCTTTCCTTCACGGGAGCCAGCCTTTGCTTGACCTCAGTGGGAGCACTTGTCCTGTGGAATGGGCATGTCAGGAGAGGCGGGGGAGGTCGGGGTGACTCTGGGTCAGGGTGACTCTGGGGGAAAGGCTGCTGGACAGCCAAGGGCCCCCGGGGCTTTTCCTGGATTATCAGGACCCCGCAGGCTGAAAGTCAGGGGAGGCTGGGCTGAGTGTGGGGTGACTGCAACCAGAGGGAGCCATCCAAAGTTCTTGAACTGGGTCATGGCACCAGCAGAGCTGCAGACATGGGCTGTAGGAGACCAAATGGATTAGTTTCCCACCATTTATTATTCAACAAATGTGCGCGTCATGGCGTCCCCCACCCTGGGAACAGCAGCCCAGCAAAGCCCTTGCCCCTCGTGTCCCTGCAGACGACGTCCACGGCTCCCACGGCCGGCAGGTGTGCCGTCGGCACGAGCTGTACGTGAGCTTCCAGGACCTGGGCTGGCTGGTGAGTCCCGACGCTCCTCCTTTCCTAAACGACCTTCCCCACCTGGAGACCGCAAGTGTGTCCCAGGGGAGGTAGACCCACGGAGAACTTTGTCTTTATTTTCCTCTGTTTTCCAAGTTCTCTAAAGGGAGAAGTGCTGTTGTGTAAAACCATGAATACGGAGACTGAGTCCTCAGCCATAAAATGTCCGAGCTGCAGCAGGAAAGCTGAGGCCAGGGAGGGCAGTGCCTCTGGCGGGGCTGTGACCGGGAGTGGCAGGGGAGGACGCAGCTGTGCGCTGATGGCGCGTTCAATGGATGTCTGACCTGGGAGTGGGGGCACTCTACCCCAGGAGGTGTCCTGAGGCTGAGGGAGGGAGGGGGCAGCCCTGAGTCATGCTGTGACAGGTGCCGGATGAAGGGCTAGGAGGGCACGTGGATGGGACTCACCTTCTCCCACTACCCCCCAGGACTGGGTCATCGCCCCCCAAGGCTACTCAGCCTATTACTGTGAAGGGGAGTGCTCCTTCCCGCTGGACTCCTGCATGAACGCCACCAACCACGCCATCCTGCAGTCCCTGGTCAGTACCACACCCCCCTGCCTGGACACCTGGGGGAGGGGTTTCCCTGGGGAGGGGGCCGTGCAGGCAGGAGGTGACGGTGGACTGCTGTGTCAGGGAGCCTCCTTCACGTGGAAACCTTCCTGCCTGCATGTACAGTGGAATCCCACAGCCGTACAGAGGTGGGTCCCTGTGGGGCCACTCTGTGTGGAGACCCTGCGTCCCATGCACCTGAACAGCCTGCAGCAGGCTCTTGCTGACTGCTGTGCACACATACACACATGTGCACTCCACATGCACATGGGGGGACAGTCACATCCATGGGGTGGGCCTGCCTGCTGGTGGTCAAGGCACAGCACGTTCATGACCGGTGGGCATCCCACGCGACTACCCGTGCCCCAGGTCACACATGTGCACCGTGCTCACTGCTGAGTTTGGCCTCCCGTGGGACACACACCCTGGGGGCCGGGCTGAGTTACACGCGTGGAGGTTCTGTCCTCTCTTCCTGCCTGAGAGTCACGGCGAGCCCTGTGCCCTTCTGCTTTCGGCTTCCCCTCCTGGTCCTCTCCTGTTGCTTTTTCTTCCGGATCCCTCTTGCTCTTTGTGTTTCTACAGATCTTAGGGCTTCTGATGCCCTGGTGTCTGGGGTAACTTTAAGTGCTGGAAGTTTCTAGTAGGAACAAGGTTGAGGCTGCTTATTGCTAAGTGCAGTGGTTTGTGTGTGTGTGTGCTGAGGCTTATTTCTAGAACGTTGACCTGAGCACTCTAGTTAGAGGCTGTTCAAGGTGTTGCCAGAGTGAGAATGAGTGAGTTAAGAAAGCAGCCTGGACCCCGGGTAATGCCTCCTTTCCCAGTGGTCACGTGGGGTCTGCTGGATACCCGCTCCCCCAGGAGCCACCTTCCTTGCAGAATCTGGGTGATGAGCCATGTGTGGGCTTCTCTCTGCCCTGTGAGGGGGGCACAGGGTGGTGATGGCGCTGCCCCTCCCAGGCCTGCTCCCCTGGCTCTGCAGCAGCCCCGCCCCTCAGCCCCCCAGCTGTCAGTCAGCAGGAGGGAGCGCCAGCTCTGTGCTCAGCGCTGTCAAGGCAGCGACTGCCCTCTGGGGAGGCTGTCAGTGAACACGAGGAGAAAGCACAGCCAACACGATGGGTCCCCTGAGGAGGGGAAGACGGGTGAGCTGGGTGGGCTCAAGGACCCTGGCTTGGAGGGGAGGAGGACGGAGGTGATGTTCCGGGGGGCAAGTGGTAGATTTAATCCCAAGTAAACTGAGGGGCTGGAGTAGATTTCAGAGAAGCAGGGCCTGATCTGGGCACTCTCTGGAAGCACCTCTGGCAGCTGCAGGAGGAAGACTGACCTGGGGTCGAGGGTGGGGGAGGCAGGGAGGAGTGAGGAGCTGCTGTGGTCCCGACAGGAGGACCAGGCACCTGGTGGGGTGAGATGTGGACAGTGGAGGCAGGAGGGCAGGAGCCCAGGCCTCCAGGTGAGACCCTCCCCCAGGACGAGGAGGGGGCAGCGAAGGTGCTGGGTTGAAAAAGGACTGGAGGGATCAGCAGTTCTGCTTCCATCTCCATGTGTGTGAGGCCCTGCAGGATCCTACGTGAGAGGCTGGGGGAGTGGGTGCAAGTCTGGAGTCTCCAAGTCGTGAGAGCAGAAGAGATTTTCTGGGGGGGGACAGTGGAGGTGGGAGAGGCCTGGGGAGGAAGAGGAGCCTGGGTGGAAGGGAGGGGGTGAGGTGGTGGTTGGGGTGTCCTGGGGCCGAAGAGGAGGAAGTGGTTTCCTCCAGCCTTACCCCCTACATTCCCCATGCAGCCGCCAGAGGGTCTCACTAAAGCACAAATGTGACCACCTCCTTCTGAGCCAGGAACCCCGCCCCGTGGCGTCCCTTATCCCTGGGGAGAAGTCTGAGCCTTTGGCCTGTGACTCAAGGCCCCTCACTGGCCTACCCACCTCCCCAACATCCCCCAGCCCACGTCCCAGTGTCCTCGCCTCCCTGCCTTTGCCTGGGGCCTCCTCGTCTGCCCCGGGCCAGGCCAGCTCCTGCTCACCCCGCTGCCTTGTCTCTAAGTCCTTCCCAGCCAGTGTTGGTCTCCAGCGCTCATGCTCCCAGAGCGAGGACACTGCTGTATGTTGTGCTGCTCTTGGGGGTCCTGGGTGTTTGCTGGAATGTTCCCCCATCTCCTCTCCTCCCCTGCTGAGGATGTGAGGGGGGACCATGTCTGGGACACTTTTGTATTCTTAATCTGGGTAGGGTTGGCACAAGGCATGTGAAATTACATTTGTGTCGGAAGGGAGGAAAATACCATTATACCCATTTGGCAGAGGAGAAAATGGAGGCCCTCAGATGCAGGACTATTCCCCAGCGATGCATAGCCAATAAGTTATAGAGCCTCTATTTGGTCTCCCAAATGGTTCTAAAGTGAATTGAATGGAAAGGCAAATTAGGCTTCAGGTCAGTCTGTTTGGTGCAGATCAGGCAAAGACCGTCCTCTCTGTCGGTCACATGGTGAAGCCTGGTCCAGGATGGACTTTCAGCCCCTGTGGTGCTGCCTCCTCTCTTGACGGTTCCAACCCAGGAAAGCCCTCCCAGGTTTCCAGCCACTTAGAGCCCCACGGCCGGCTGGCCCAGGGGGCAGTGTCGCCTGGCTTCTTTCCTGTGGGCCTATGAAAGTGGAGCCCAGCCACCCCAGGTGGAGGCTGGGAAGCTGCGGAGCAGTGCTCCCAAAGCCCAGTCTGGCCAGACACCCCCACAGAGGCCTCGGCTCCCCCTGGGGCCTCAGAGAGGCTCTGGCCCCTGGTGCCTGGCTGACGGTCCTGGCAGCAGGCTGGCTCCAAGCTGGGGCTCCCAGGACAGACCCCCACACCCCAACCCACCCCCTTCATCAGACGGCTTCATTCTGGTCCTGCTCATTGGCCTGGTGAGGGCTGGGAGGTCCCGTGGATGGAAGCAGGTTCCCTTTTCTCTCAGGCCCGGACTGACTGGGAGTGCCTTCAGGGCCCATCCCTGTGGCGCCTGATGAAGAGTCCAGTACGAACTGCAGCTCATCCTGCCTGAGTCTCTGCATAAATATTTGCATGGAGGCTGCAGTAGCTCCTTCAGATGGGCTGTTTTTAGGGGTAGAGCTGTTTGCAGGAGGTTAGCAGGGACTCCTGGCCCCCTCCCCAAGTCGGGTCCCAGCCTTGTGCAGGTGACTCAGCCCCTGTGTCCCCAGCGGTCATCTGCCCAGAACAGTCCCTGCCTGGAAGTTGTTACAGGGGTGGAGGTGCTTTGAGAAACAATGGTGTTGGACACCCCAGGGGTGAGCCTGGATGTCTGGGCATTAAGAGGTGTTACAGGGACCTTCACCGGCTCCCAGCCTGGAGGGGTGAATGGACCAGAAACAGCTCCTGCGGGCAAGACACGATGCGGGATGTTACAGAAGCAATCAGGGACGAAGGAGGGGCAAAGGGGGTGGGGGAGGGGGAGGCAGTGTCGCATCGGCGCCACAGGTGCGAGGGATCCGCAGGGTCAGGGCCCTCCTATCAG
>SJYC01047614.1:0-10396 GCA_006408675.1 Madoqua kirkii | reverse complement strand
TTCATGGCTGTGCCCCAGGGGGCCCGGCAGCCACCCACCTCAATCTGCCGCAAGACGTCCAGGCCATCCGTGATCTCCCCAAACACTACATGCTTGCCGTCCAGCCAATCCGTCTTGTCACACGTCAGGAAGAACTGGGAGCCGTTGGTGTTTGGGCCGGAGTTGGCCATGGAGAGCAGGCCTGGGGGAGAGAAACGCCCGTCAGCTCCCCCGACCCTGCTGCTGGTCCTGGGTGTGGGGGGGGGGGAGGGCAGATGCTGCCTCTGCACCTGCAGATGGGAGGGGGAATAGGACAAGGAGCAGGAGCTGACTATGGGCTGGATAGAGAAGAGTGCCTTCAGCGGACCAGTCTGTCTAGAGGGGGACCGAGAGAACCAAAGGCAGGGAGCCTAGGTAACTTTGTCAAGAAGTTTTGGCTAAAAAGGGGACCAGAGGCATGGATGATAGCTGAGGGGGAACATGAGTCAAAGAAAAGATTGCTTTTGTGCTGATCGAGCAGAGCAGGGGACAAGCATTACACGAGGCAGCGGCGGGGCAGGTGTGCAGAACCAGGTTCCGAAGGGCAAGGGGTGGGGAGGGTCCGGGTCACGAGCAGAGGGAGGTGGCTCAGCCCCTGCACTTGGGGGGAAAGTTGGTACAGGCAGGTGTGGACAGATGCGGGAGGCCAAGCATCAGCTGGGGCAGAGGGTGACGTGGAGGTTTCGGGAGTGAGGTGGCAACTGCCGTCTCTGACCAGGACTGAGCATGAACTAGGGAGCTCTGTCTAGTGTGGCTGCCGAGGGGCCCCTACAGAACTGCAGTCTTAAATATCAGTACAGTTCTGTATTTTTTTCTAGTTGCTGGGGAACCAACCACTAAAATTTTTTACTAGAGAGTCTGACAGACAGGCAGGCAGTGGGGTTGAGGGAAGAACAGCGGGCTTATAGTGGCTGACCACAAAATTTAAGCTACGCCCACAGTTGTGGACCCTGTGATGGAAACAGGCTTGCTCCGTTCCAGCCAGGCTGAACGCCTCCCCTCTGTTCCCTGGGTGGGGGTCTGGAGGAGACCAGAACCACAGCTTGTCACCCCCTGCGCAGCCATCCCGCCGACCATCATCCACCAGCCGGATCCTACCTGGTCCTGTGTGTTTGAGGATAAAGTTTTCATCGTCAAACTTCTTCCCGTAGATGGACTTGCCCCCGGTGCCGTTGTGGTTGGTGAAGTCACCGCCCTGGCACATGAACTGGGGGATGATGCGGTGGAAGCTGCTGCCCTTGAAGCCAAAGCCCTTCTCGTGGGTGCACAGGCAGCGGAAATTCTCTGGGGCCGAGAAAGGAAGAGGAGCCTGTGTTAAAAACCAAACCAATTGGGGGGACTTCCTTGGTGATCCAGTGGTTAAGATTCCATGCTTCCAAGGAAGGAGCACAGGTTCAATCCCTGGTTGGGGAACTGAGATCCCACATGCCTTGGGGGCATGGTCAAAAAACCCCAAACAATGAGATCTCTAACTAGACTCAGAAAAACTATGTTATATTTGTTTAATGTTCGTATTTTCATTTCAAAATGTGACATGTTCATTATAAACCTTTGAGATACTGTTTACCTTGAAGGATTAGAAAGGATTCTAGTTAAAGAAGGCGTGAAAACATGATTCTAGATCTGCTCCACCCTAAACTGGTGGTAAACCAATTTTTAAAAAGAAAGACCAAACAAGATCTTAGAGAAAAAGACAGGTCAAGTCTTTGTGACTTTGCACTTGGCAATGTCTTAACTGCAACTCTAAAGTAACAAAAAATTGGCAAATGAGACTTCATCAAAATGAAAAACTTTTGAACATCAAAGGAAACTCTCAACAAAATGAAAAGGCAACTTAGGGAATGGAAGAAAACATTTGCAAATCACATCCCTGAGTGTTTAATATCTAGAATATACAATGAACTCCTACAAATCAACAACAAGATACCAACCTAGTAAGTAAATATGCAAAAGACTTTCACAGACATTTCCTCAAAGAAGATACACAAATGGCCCCCACCCCTAAGCACATGAAAAGATGCTTCACATCATTAGTGATTAGGGGAACACAAATCAAAACCACAGTGAGATCCCACTTCCCAACTACTAGGACGGCTATGATAAACAGAAAACAAGTGAGGACGTAAAGCAACTAGAACGCTTATACACTGCTTATGAGAATGGAAAGTGGTGCAGCCACTGCAGAAAGTAAGCTGGTAGTTCCTCAGAAAGTCAAGCCAGAATTACCATATAACCCAGCATTTCCAGTCTTAGGGAGGCACCCAAAATAACTGAAAACAGGGATTCAAATACTTATTTGTACACAAATGTTCACAGTATCATTATTCATAATAACTGGAAAGTGGAACCAGTGTTCAAGTGTATATCAACAAATGAGTAGAGAAACAAACTGTGGACTATCCAGACAATGGAATATTAGCCAGCCATACTGATACCTAAATGAGCCCTGAAAACACAATGCTAAGTGAAATAAGTCAGACATCAAAGGACAACTACTGTTACGACTCCATGTATATGAAATGTCTAGAATAGTAAATTCAGAGAGAGAGAAAGTAGATTAACCATTACCAGAGGCTGGGAGTAGAGGAGAAAGGGGAGTGACTGTTTAACGAGTCCTGAATTTCTACTGGGCTTCCCTGGTAGCTCAGCTGGTAAGGAATCCGCCTGCAATGCAGGAGACTCCAGTTCGATTTCTGGGTCAGGAAGATCCACTGGAGAAGGGATAGGCTACCCACTCCAAGATTCTTGAGCCTCCCTGGTGGCTTAGACAGTAAGGAATCCTCCTGTAATGTGGGAGACCTAGGTTTGATCCCTGGTTTGGGAAGATCCCCTGGAGAAGAGAAAGGCTACCCATTCCAGTATTCTGGTCTGGAGAATTCCATGGACTGTATAGTTGCTATTAGGGGTGGTGCAAAAGTTTTGAGAGTAGATAGTGGTGATGGTTGTACAACATTGTGAATGCAATTAATGCCAGTAAATCATACACTTAAAAAATGGATAAAATGACTGTCCCCTAAAAAGGAGTGAGAAAAGAGACAACAGCAACAAAAATCTTTGGAAACTAGAAGACAAACAGATGAGCCGTAACTGACAGAGCAGACCTAACAAAGCTGAGGCTTAAGCTGATAAAGCCAAGAAGCAATTTGATTTCTGCTGCAGAAATTTCAAAACCTCAGTGACAAGGATGAAGATGGTTCTAAAAGCAGTAAGTCTGGTTGAAAGCTCACTTAAAAAAGTAGCTGGCCCCCAGATCCTCTCTCTTCCCTAGCCCTGGCTGCTGGTGGGAGGTCAACCCTCCAGCAGGTTAAAGCAGAGGGTCTCTGGTCTGGGATGCTCTATACATACCTGAGGGCCGAGGTACCATGACGACAAATGGAGATTTACTGAAGTTCATATACTGCTCCCACAACCTCCCACCCTCCACAACAAACAACTGGACACAGGACCATTAGCAAGAGACCAGTCTTCTCTGCGGCCTCTGCTCTGTCCAAGAGACTATGACTCAGGGAGACTGATATCCGGGGTCCAATCAGAATCACCTCATAGAGGAAGCCTCAGTCAGCAAGCCTTACCAATGTCCAGGGAGTTCCAAGCAGATTTTAAGGACCCTAGTCTTATATATGAGAAAGGCATCTAATGTGAAAAGCAAAGACTGAAACAAGCAAACAGATCAATAACAAACAAATAAAAACAAACAAAAAGAAAAAAAACTGAAAAAAGTAATTTCAAACATAGCTGTATAGGAAAAAGAAATTTTAGTATACTAATCTCCCAAGATGAAATGACAGTACATGCATGAAATAAGCACAGGATGCTATGAAAAAGAACATTTAAAAAGGTTCCAAAATATGAGTAGAAAAAAATCAGAAGGGATAAAAGTAAAGAAATAATTCAAGGAAAACTTTTCAAAAGATAGGACTGGACTAATTGATGGGTGTGGTATGCAGGATAATGGCTCCCAAAAGATGTCCATGTACCAATGGACATGGACAGCAGAAGGTACTGTGCAGAAGTGATTAAGGTTATGGACAATGAGATGGAGAGAGTGGCCTAGATTACCCCAGTGGGCCTAGTATAATCACAAGTCTATAACCAGAGACCCTTTCCCAGCTAACGGCAGAAAGAGAGAGTCAGAAGTGGATGGACTGTTGTACAGCAACAACTAGCAAAACACTGTAAATTATATTCCATCTCCCCCACAACCCACCCCAAAAAGAAGTGGATGGAAAAGGAGGCAGGCGATTCAAAACGTGAGAGGACTGCTCACTCACTGCTGGCTGTGATGATAAAGGAGAAGGGCCACAAGCCTCTGGAAGCTGGGACTAGCCCTCAGCTGGCAGCCAGCAAGGAAATGGGCACCTTCATCTACAGATGCAGGAAACTGAATTCTGTCAACAAGCCGACTGTCTCTGGAAACAGACCTACCTGTGGAGCTTCCAGTAAGCAATGTGGTAACCCAGCACCATCTTTCTTTAGCCTGCTGAGTCCCGTGTTGGACTTCTGGCCATCAGAACAGCTAAGACAACAAATTCATGTTCTTGTAAGCTGCTAAGTCTGTGATAATTTGTTACAGCAACAAGAGAAACCAATATAGTAGGGCCCACTGAATATCTAGCAGGATGGATGGAAGGAGATCTACTCCAAGGGGACAGTATTTCAGGACACAGAGACCCTCCAAGCATCTAGACCAGTGTTATCTAACAGCTTTTAAGCATCTGAATAACTGAAGAAGTGAAATTTAATTTTATATAACTTTAAGTTTAAAGAGTCAAACGTGGACAGTGACTACCATATTGGGACAGCTCAGCTCTAGACAGAGAAGAAAAAAAAAAAAGGTTTTGTATAAAGGACCAAGAATCAGAATTCTCTAGAATTCTACATCCAAACTATCAGGTGGGGAAGTAGAAATTTCCACACATTAGTCTCAAAAACCTCATCCTCCAAGCTCTTTTCTCCAGAAGCTACAGAATTATATCCTCTACCAAAATGAGGGAATGCATCAAAAAAGACAACAGAGGTCCCAACACAGGAAGCGAAAGCAGGAGATCCCAAGACAAAAGCTATGAGATGGGCCTGGAAGGCAACTGGTCCAAGCTGGAGGAGGTCAGAGGGCTCCAGGGAGAAACAAGTGAAACTGACACAGTATCTGATGTGTTTGAACATGATGGAGATTTATACAAGCAGGAAGATTTGGGAAAGCTCAGGAATATGTGTACAGAGTCCTAAGCAAATGTGAAAACAAGAGAATTATGAATTCTAGGGAAAACAAAGTGCTGTGTATGAAAAGAAGCTATCACAGTATGATGCTTACACAGAATAACCTGAGACCTAACTAAAACTATGGTAACAACATAAAAGGATAAAGGAGCTGGAAAGCTGATTTCAGAACCTAATTCCTTATCTTCTCAAGAGAGAAGTCAATAGATGTCTAAAACAAAAAGACATTAAAACAAACAGAAAAACCCCCAGAAAGTAGCAACATACATTTGTTATCTACAAATACGGAGGTTAAAAACCGAAAGAATCAGCTAAGAGTTGAAACTGGCTGCCTCTGAGAAGCACCAAATGGTGCTGGGGGATGGCAGCAGGGAAGGGGGGCAGCATGGGACACTGCTGTGTTTCAAAACAAACTGTAAAATTAACACTCCTGACTATATGTCTACATAATAAAATTTATATTAAAAGAAGGATAAACAGAATTCAGTATTTAACAAATGAAAAAATATTCAAGAAATTGTTAGTTATCGGTAGTTACTTCTGAAGAGTATGATTAGACATGGAGAAGGAACAAAGACTCAGGTTTCCAATTTATTGCCTTCAGTACCGTTGGAGAGAGAGAGGAGAGTGTGTGTGTGTGTGTTTGTGTGTTTCCAATTTATTGCCTTCAATATAGTTGGAGAGAGAGAGCAGAGAGAGAGAGAGAGAGAGAGAGAGAGAGAGAGAGACAGAGAGAGACAGAGACAGAGACAGAGAGTGTGTGTGTGTGTGTGTGTGTTGGAGTGTGTGTACTTAAAAACCAACCAACCAACCAACCATGAGTACACATTTACTTGTATTAAAGAAAAAACTGCTCACCTGCGGTCATGGGCACGACATCTGAACGCAGGAGCATTTGGATGCGGCCAGCTGGCTTGTTCCCAATCTTGATGTCCATGTACACCTGAGGGTTTGACCGGGCCTTTTTTACAGCGGGCTCTCCCTAGATGCAGAAGAGTGTGTGTGTGTGTGTGTGTGTGTGTGTGTGTGTTGGAGTGTGTGTACTTAAAAACCAACCAACCAACCAACCATGAGTACACATTTACTTGTATTAAAGAAAAAACTGCTCACCTGCAGTCATGGGCACGACATCTGAACGCAGGAGCATTTGGATGCGGCCAGCTGGCTTGTTCCCAATCTTGATGTCCATGTACACCTGAGGGTTTGACCGGGCCTTTTTTACAGCGGGCTCTCCCTAGATGCAGGAGAAATGGCCATGTTAGAGAGAACGCCCTGACTCCCCAACTAGGAGAGCGAGTGTGAATGAACACATCAGAGAACCCAACTAGTGAGCAAGCTGAACAGGGAGATGACAGGGAAGGCCCTGGGGCTGCAGAAGAAGGTGAAGGGCAAGGTCCCCAGTTTGGTATCCAGTGACAGGAGGCTTCAGCACCGTCTACCTGGAGCCCCACCCCGCAGCATGTCATCTCATCACACTCCCTCAGACGCATGAGGCTGCCTCACCTTCACCCTCCTGTGTGTTCACAAATAATACTTTTCTGGTCCCAAACAGACAACTCTCAACACCTTCACACCCCAGCTCAAGGTCACCCACCTTAATCCAGTAAAATGGACCCATTTCTGTAACACCATCCCCTCCCTCTGTGCATAGCCCTGCGTGTGCACAGGCTGGCTGCAACGGAAGCAAGGCGTTCCAAAGTGCTCACAATGGAGGTGGCTGGGACCTTGCTCTATACTCCACTTGCAGGCACTCTGCTTAGCCTCTGTATTTCCTGCTTGCGTCAGTGTGGATGGAAAGTGGCATGTCAGTGAGTGACAGAACACATGATGAACAAGATTAGAGGAGGGAGGGCAAGACTTGCATTAGGAATGTCTGAAGCTCAGGACTAGAAACAGAGGCCAGGACATCCAATAGCCTAGGAGAGGCTGTCAAAGATCAGAGTGACTGCTGCTGTTTCGGCAGAGAGGGGAGAGAGACCACGAGTCAATAAAGAGACCCAGAACCTCAGGTACAAGGGGGAGGGGCAGCCAGAGAGGCAATGGTTAGAGGTGTGCTGAGAATCAGAAGGAAGTGCCAAGGCAGGTTCCCTGGAAGGGAGGACCTCAAACCTGTGCCCAGACTGCAGGAAGGTACCCTCACCCCGCGCTGCCTCCCTTGCGTCAGGAACAGAAAGACGGTGAGCCGGGAGCACACCTGCGTGAGGGAGGACTGACCAGGAGAGTGCAGAGGCCCACTCACCGCCCTTCCTCACCTCACTTCCTCCTCGTCAGTAACAATCACAGGACAGAACCCAGCAGAGCTGAGAAGCTCCTCACGCAGAGCACAAGGACGAGAGGCTTAAAGCTCCACTTCAGTTCACTCATTACCAACCTCCACCAAAACACTGTAAGTTCACTTTTCATTCTACTTCTGTATATACATTTGCAGAGTTCCATAAAAACCTAAAAAAAGAAAGCCTTCTGGGGGGAAGTGCCAGCCTGCAATCTCACCTCCTGCGTTTCCACTTTGGGGGGCTCTGATCCCTCCTCCTCTCTGTTCTCCTCAAGCGTCTTCCCAGAAAACTTCTTCAGCCAGTCATCATCAGACCAAACTGAAAGGAAAGCAGTGAGCAGCTGAGAACCAACGCAAGCCATCCGCCAGCTGCTAGGTAGGTGCTCTGGTCGGAGAAGCAGAACATATTTTGTGGCCCTCTCGGCTAGAGGTCTCCACTTTGGGAAGACACATGTGTCAGGCAAGTTCCCATCTTTTAGAGACTGCCAGCCCTGAAGTCCAGCTCTTGTGTGTGTTAGTCCCTTGGTCGTTTCTGACTCTTTGTGACCTCATGGACTATAGCCTCCCAGGCTCCTCTGTCCATGGGATTCTCTAGGCAAGAGTAATGGAGTAGGTTGCTATTTCCTTCCCCAAGCTCCTAGCAGGGCAACATGAAAGACTATGCCCAGGGAAAGGTGCAGCCCTTGCCAGTCCCAGCCCCTGATGGAACCCGCCAGGAATGTTGAGAAAACTGGGACAGATGAGAGATCAGGCATGGCTTCTCATAAATGAAACAATTACCCTGGTGTGGCTGAGAAGCTCACTCTTTATTTCCCCACAAAAGTGGCACATGTCCTTTGCCAATGTAAACCATCCTCTACTACTGTCCGCCCGAGAAGCATTCAGTGCCTACTTTCAAGAAAACTGGGACAGGAAGGCAAGCAAGGCCAAACTGAAGGGTGTGATGAGGCATCTGTATTACTCCCACTCACCTGGTCTAGAAGAGCCTTCCTTAATCCTCATGGGTTTTGCCAAATTGACACGAATTGTCCGTCCAAAGAGCTCAGATTCATTCTGAAAAGTGTGAAAATCCATTTGCTTACACTGTTAGGTTAAAAATCAGACACTTTCCATTTACTTCTGATGCATCTGAGACAAACTCATGATTTGTTCTCCCTTAATCCCTGATCCCCTAACAGCAAGTTATGCACCTGCCACAAAGCAGCCCACAGGCTGCAGAGAATTTCCTCCTGGGAGCCATCATATATAGTTCCTTTCTCCTTTCTTTCTTTCAAATTTATCAGCTCCTTATTTGGCTGCATTGAGCCTTGGTGCAGCACATGAGGTCTTTGTTGTGGCTCATGGACTCTCTAGCTGCAGTACAGGCTGAGTTGCTCCATGGAATATGGGATCTTAATTCCTTGATCAGGGACTGAATCTGCATCCTCTGCATTACAAGGCGGATTCTTAGCCCCTGGGCCACCAGGGAAGTCCCTTTCTTTTTAAAAATTGAAGCACAGTTGATTTACAATGTTTTGGGTGTACAGTAAACTGATTCAGTTATACATTATATATATATATATCTATCTTTGTCAGATTCTTCTCCATTATAGGTTACTAGAAGATATTATTATAGGTTATTAGATGATAGGTTATTCTCCATTATAGGTTATTAGAAGATATTAAATAACAGCTTCCCCTGTCTCTTATACACATCTTAAGCAATGTGGTAACCCAGCACCATCTTTCTTTAGCCTGCTGAGTCCCGTGTTGGACTTCTGGCCATCAGAACAGCTAAGACAACAAATTCATGTTCTTGTAAGCTGCTAAGTCTGTGATAATTTGTTACAGCAACAAGAGAAACCAATATAGTAGGGCCCACTGAATATCTAGCAGGATGGATGGAAGGAGATCTACTCCAAGGGGACAGTATTTCAGGACACAGAGACCCTCCAAGCATCTAGACCAGTGTTATCTAACAGCTTTTAAGCATCTGAATAACTGAAGAAGTGAAATTTAATTTTATATAACTTTAAGTTTAAAGAGTCAAACGTGGACAGTGACTACCATATTGGGACAGCTCAGCTCTAGACAGAGAAGAAAAAAAAAAAAGGTTTTGTATAAAGGACCAAGAATCAGAATTCTCTAGAATTCTACATCCAAACTATCAGGTGGGGAAGTAGAAATTTCCACACATTAGTCTCAAAAACCTCATCCTCCAAGCTCTTTTCTCCAGAAGCTACAGAATTATATCCTCTACCAAAATGAGGGAATGCATCAAAAAAGACAACAGAGGTCCCAACACAGGAAGCGAAAGCAGGAGATCCCAAGACAAAAGCTATGAGATGGGCCTGGAAGGCAACTGGTCCAAGCTGGAGGAGGTCAGAGGGCTCCAGGGAGAAACAAGTGAAACTGACACAGTATCTGATGTGTTTGAACATGATGGAGATTTATACAAGCAGGAAGATTTGGGAAAGCTCAGGAATATGTGTACAGAGTCCTAAGCAAATGTGAAAACAAGAGAATTATGAATTCTAGGGAAAACAAAGTGCTGTGTATGAAAAGAAGCTATCACAGTATGATGCTTACACAGAATAACCTGAGACCTAACTAAAACTATGGTAACAACATAAAAGGATAAAGGAGCTGGAAAGCTGATTTCAGAACCTAATTCCTTATCTTCTCAAGAGAGAAGTCAATAGATGTCTAAAACAAAAAGACATTAAAACAAACAGAAAAACCCCCAGAAAGTAGCAACATACATTTGTTATCTACAAATACGGAGGTTAAAAACCGAAAGAATCAGCTAAGAGTTGAAACTGGCTGCCTCTGAGAAGCACCAAATGGTGCTGGGGGATGGCAGCAGGGCAGGGGGGCAGCATGGGACACTGCTGTGTTTCAAAACAAACT
>SJYC01047613.1:0-19741 GCA_006408675.1 Madoqua kirkii | reverse complement strand
TATCTGACCTCCTTTATTTTAATATTGTAATGAACTGTGCTAACAAGTGATGCCGTGTTCAGAGTACTCTGAAATTATAAGGATAAATGCAATTTCCAAGTATCTGAGTTCCTTTTCAAAAGTCAAGGTCAGCCTTGAGCAATGAGAAGTGATCTCACTCTGATAGCTGAGGAAAACATTTGATGAATGGGAAACAGAGAACAGTAATGAAGGAAAGCCTTATTACCCTAAGATAACTGGTACCAGGAAAGGTCACTCAATGTGAAATGACTTAATGACAGGGAAGAAAATTTCATGGTTTAAAAATGTGAAGGGGGAAAAAATTGGGAATGTACTGTGATGAAACTAATTAATGAAAATAAATTTCTTATAGTTAAAATTCAGCTTTTAAACTATGGCCTAATTTGAAGAACAGAGATATGATGGATATTTATACATCTGCAGTATTTTTTCCAATAAAACCCTATCAACAGTATGATTCTCTTTGCATTTCTTATCTGATGTGCAAAT
Source organism: Madoqua kirkii (assembly GCA_006408675.1). Taxonomy (NCBI): domain Eukaryota; kingdom Metazoa; phylum Chordata; class Mammalia; order Artiodactyla; family Bovidae; genus Madoqua; species Madoqua kirkii. Next base: position 19,231 of record SJYC01047613.1, on the reverse strand, counting down.
CCTAAGTATCCTGAAGAGGGAACACACACTCAAGAGCTACATCATCGCCCCAAAGAGCTCTCCAGGCTGTCCCAGTCACTTGGATCAGCAGCATGTCCTACCATTATCCTCATCAAATTTCTCTTCTCAATTGTCAACCGGTCTAACACTTCATGAATGAAACTCTGCCACTTTTGTAAAATATGCAATTTTACCGTGCAATTACTTTGCATTGTTTGCAATTTCTTATCCTAGACACAGGCAGCCAGTGAGTGACTGGTCAACAAGGATGATTAGCCTTTACATTATTATCAAACGGAGAAAGATATTTGAGAAAGGACAATTTCATAAGTGATCAATTCACAGTGAATATTTTCACACGATGACAATTTGTATGTACTTCCTCATGCAACCTTGTAACTTTGGAGGTTTGGCAAACCGAATGTAGAACTAAGCGCCCTCTGTACCACCAAAAAGCAACTTCTATAAGAAGCAGGATTCCCAGCCTTACCATGTTGTCAATAGCTGCTGCAGCATCCTGCCAAAAAAAGACAAGGTAAAATTTAGGGTTGCTGTCAAATGCTTCTTATAGTGTCTAAACACATACTTGGTAGAATGACAACAAAAAAACAATCCAACAGAAAAAGGTCTCTTTTTCTTCCTCACCTAGGTTGCACGGGTCTAACAAGGCGCACTTCCTGGCTGACTTCCGCTATTTGCCATTTAGTGGAAAACAAAGAAAGTATCACCAGTGGTACCAGGCAAAGATGCTCAATGAGCAGGGCTGCGGGAGTTCTGCAGAGCAAGAGGGGCAGGACCTAGCAGGTCTGTGATGTTAATCACGGCCCATGGTTTCATTAAGTGAAGGCAGCTTTCCTTCAAACAGTGTTTCTCATCTCTCTGGAAGCATCAGCATGAGGCCCCAAAACCCAACCCCAAATGAAGAACAGCTCCCTTTGTAATCAGTAACAATAAAAACAAGCCAAAGACTTAATACAGATAACGGAATTTTCTTACCTCTGCCAACTCAAATTCAACAAAAGCAAATCCTCGGTGCTTTTCTGAAAAAAGGCAGACAATATCAAGCAATTATCATGTTGGGCAATGGGAAGAAGTAGGTGGTCACAAACAAAGTGAAATCAGTCACATGCCTTATCCATTTACTAGAAATTCTACACCATCACTATTTAGGGAAAAGGCATCTTACTCTGATTCTTTCTTTAACATTTCAAGCAACATTAAACTGTTCTGTAGTGAGTGAAAGTCACTCAGTCGTGTCCGCCTCTTTGTGAACCCATGGACTGTAGCCTGCCAGACTCCTCTGGCCATTGAATTCTCCAGGCCCGAATACTGGAGTGGGTAGCCTTTACTTTCTCCAGGGGATCTTCCCAACCCAAGGATCAAACCCAGGAAATTATCCCGCATTGCAGGAGGATTCTTTACCATCTGAGCCACCACGGAAGCTCGTTTTGTAGTGAACATAACTAAATAATGAACTATACTTTTAATCTTTAAAAGCAGCATTCTTTACCAAGCCAATCAAATCTTAACCTCTGCATGCAAGGCAGCTAGAAAAATGAAGTCATTTAACCTATCAATCATTCATTCCAAGCATACATTCAGAACATCAACTGTGCCTAAGTCATGAATCCAAAACCTGGGTAAGGATGCTCAGTCTTGATACTCAGCAAAATGCTAATCTAACCAGCACCAACTAGAAAGGCCAAGTGCACAAAAGCATTAGTTTAAGCAACCAATTAACCTTACAGAGTCAACATAACCTTATCGTTTTTATACATATAAAGGTCCCAGGGAGGTTAAATCCATATACAAGGTTGATGATAGAGCTGAAGCTATACAATTCGTCTCAGGACTCAGCAGAGCACAGGTTGCTGAAACCACAAAACAATTTCAGGACGTAATGTAGCTGAGCTGCTTTTGTCTCCTTGCGAAAACAATGCACTGAGAGGCAAGCGACATGGAAAGAGTCATTTATTAGTATATGATGCTTGTGAGAGACACAAGGAGGCAGGCAAGAGGGTGCTGTGACGAGAACTTAGTGGGGTGCAATTTAATTTTTTTTACTTTTAAAATTCACATATTTATTTTTGGCTGTGCTGGGTCTTTGTTGCTGCATGCAGGTTTTCTCTAGTTGTGACGAGTCGGGGCTACTCTCTAGTGCGTGGGCTTCTCACTGCAGTGGCTTCTGTTGTGGAGCACAAGCTGTAGAGCACAGCTCAGTAGTTATGGAGCACTGCCTCAGCCACCACGAGGCATGTGGAATTTATCCTGCACTGGCAGGCAGATTCCCAACTACTGGATCACCAGCGAAGTTCTGGGCTATACTTTTATAATTAAAGGAAAAGTGAGGAGGAGGAGACCACCCTCTTCCTCATTCTTTGAGTCTCCCATCATTAATTCTTCCCACATGCTGGGTAGGGGAGTTTTTGACCCTGCATAGCCCCACCAGGACTGTCATGGTGTTATGGAAATGAGCAAGGAGGCAGTAACAGATACTAAAATATGGTAAATCATCTCGGGTTTCAGTATAATGTTACCTTTCCCCTATATTTTTGTTTTTAGTGTGTGCACAGGAGCATGGCCAAGGGATCATTAACTTACTGATCTCAACCAGCACAATGCAGCACATTGCTATATGGTGGTGTTGTTAAGCGGGCTGCTTGGTTTTGTTGCTGAGCGAGCCAGCTTTCCTGAATGATCAATTAACTCACATGGGTCTCAAAATTCCCTCTCTATGATCCCCTAGGGGGATTCCTAAACTAGTGTACTCTAGAGCTGGGCCTAAAACTCAAATCTTAAAAATGACAACAAAGGTTAAGACAGAAAACGGAACTGCAACTGTGATATTAATTGAAGGAAAAGTTCAGGTGCAAAGAAGCTGAGGCCCCATTGTTGAAGCTGGGCTTTCCTGCTACCCTATTTAACAGCACATCTGCCAAGAAGAGAGCAGGTGTAGGAGAGTGCCTGGCAGGCAGTTTGAAACAGCAGCTCTCCATGTAGCTCGAAACCAATCTTCCCACTGGCTAACTGAAAAGCTTGTCTTACTTCAAATGCAATATATGGGATCTGAAAAGCATACTGCAGCTCACAACCCCAAGCCTCAGAAAAGTCCTTCTGCATAAAGATCACTGTCACGCTCGCTGCCCAAAGCATATTTAGAACGTACTGTAATACGACTTACAAAAATTTTAAGTTCTTTCCTAGCAGGAGGATTCTGGGCATGAGAAACACTAAGACAACTCACCTGTTTCATAATCCAGAGGAATCTGGATATCCGTGATGTCTCCAAAAGGGATAAAAGCAGCATGGAGAACTTTGTCATCCACCTCCTCTGCGAGTCCACCTGCAAAGACATCAAGTGCCTTCTGAACTACTGTCCTCCATTCTCTTGAGAAGTCCCTGCTGTAATTTTACATGTCATTTTACATTTTAGCATGCCGTTGTCAGGGAACGGATCTTTCCTTTCAGTCCTTTGGGTTCATAAATATCCCTCTCACTTGCTCCTTTACACTTAGTTATGAAGCACACTCTTCACTCTCCTTTCAGACCCTCATCTAGCCCGGAGATTCCCTCCACAGCTTCATAACTGCCTCCCTTCTCCTTCACAAAGCCAACCAGTACCATCCTGGGAACGTACAGACTTTAACTCATCACTCCCCTGCTTAAAGTACTTTACCTCGGGATAAAGTACAAGCAGCACTGTACACAAGGCCGTTCACAAGGCCCTGCCCACTTCTTCAGCCTCTTACCCTCTGCTTCCCCGCAAAACGACACATTTGCCTGCAAGTGTTAGACTATTTCACACCTTTGGGGGTTTTGCTCGCGGGGCTCCCTTTCAGTAGACACACTTGCTCCTACTTCGCTACCTGGCTAATTCCAGCTCATCTCTGGCGTCACCGCAACCTGAAACCTTGCTCTCACCTCTCTAGATGGAGGGGTCATTTCTCCCCACACCAAGGCCTATGTCACCAGTGTCCGTCCCCACCAAAGCTCTCAAACTGCTATTAAAGTTATTCTCATTATTAGCCGGCTAGCCTGGGAACTCTTTCCCTAAAGAGTGGGGGCTGAGCCATTGCTGCGGTGAATGTAAAATGAATGGACCCGAGGATTCAGAGGTCCCTGATATTCCTCCAACCATCGCTCCGGTCCCAGGTGATGAGAGGTTGTTGTTAAGAGGTTGGCGGGCTTCGAAGAGAGGTGCAGTTAGTTACGTCTCGGGCTCACTATCTGAGACCAAGAAATACCGCCACAGATGCGACCTAGACAGCTGCTCGCCGCCTCCAGCGTCCGGAGACCTGTCCAGCTCCACGCCACGACCCACTCGCCGCGCAGTTCGCCCAGCCTCGGCCAAGCCCCCACGCCTGCTCACCTACATACAACACTCGCTTGGTAGTGGCCATCTTGCTCTTGCGCTCTTCCGCCGGAAGCCTGCATTCGGCCCGCCCCTTCCCAAGGCTCCGCCCCCCGCGTACGGCGATCGCAGACCCCGCCCACTCTGGCACAAGCCTTGCCGGCGTCTGGGTGCCGTCGAGCTGCGAATGCGGTGCAGGTGCATCTTAGTGCCTGGACTGACAAGGCTTCGGCCCTGCCGGTGCTCCCTGCTACGGAACACACCGCCTTGCGGAGTCAGAAGGCGTCAGCAAGTAATAAACAACCAATAAAGTACGGTCCGCGGGCTACCCCGCCCACCTATTTTTAGACAACCTGGAGCTACGAATGGTTCTTACATTTTTAAAGAGCTGGGGGGGAGCGGGGAAAGGAGAAACAAGAATAGTATTTCGTGACATGTGAAAATTAGATTCAATTTTCATAAAAAATTTTATCAGAACGCAGTCTTGCGCATTCTTTTTAGTATTCATATGTGAGTGCTTTCAGGCTGCAGGGGCAAATCCAGAGCCTACAAAGCTTGAAATATTTACCATCTGGATCTTTGGGAAAAACGTTGACTGACTCCTGGAATACATGAACTAGTAACAATACATAAATTAGCCGAAGTGGTAAAAATAATGGGGCCACTTCTTTTAGGCACAGCAGTTGGTTAAGACCTCTCTGAGGCCACATTTAAACTGAAACCATAAAGAGGAGCCAGAGGGAGGAGGGAGCAGGGGAAAAGGTTTCCAGGAGGGGAGACAGCTTCTGCACCTTCTTGTGGGCCTTGGGGAGGAGAGAGACGTAGAACAAGACAGAACAGGTGGGTAGGGGCAGCAGGATGCATGACCCTGCAAACCATGTGGAGTACTTGGGGCTTTGAGAAGCTACTGAAGGTTGTGAGGGGTAGTTACACGGTCACATGTATACTTCAAGATAGTCTCTGACCACTGTGCCCAGAATGATTTGGGTGGAAGCCTGGAGACCAGGAAGTTAATGTAGTCGAGACTAAGGAAGAGTTGATAATGATTCTGTCCCCCAAGTCTACCCTCTGGCTTGTTCCGAGGATGATCTTAAGGGAAAAAAAAAAAAAACCCTCAAGTCTCTAGAGCTCCCCTTTTTTTTTCTTGTTTTATTTACTTATTTATTTTTGGTTGTGCTGGATTTTTGCTGCACAGACTTTTTCTCTAGTTTCAGGGAGCAGGAGCTATTCTCTAGTTGCTGTGTGAGGTCTTCTCATTGCTGTGACTTCGCTCATTTCAGAGCACAGGCTCTAGGCATGCGTGTTTTAGTAGTCGTAGCAGGAGAGCTCGGTAGTTGTAGCACACGTGCAGCAGTGCTGAGAAACATTTGCAAGCTGTTTATAGAATACGTCTGTCTTTAAGTAAATCCACTTCTTTCCTATTACTTTGTCTCTCGCTGAATTCTTTCTGCAATGAGACATCAAGAACCTGAGCTTTGTTAAGTCCTGAGCCCAGTCCTGAGACTTAGTTGTAGCTCCTGGGCTCTAGAGCGCAGTCTCCGTAGTTGTACAATGGCACACCAGCTTAGTTGCCTTGCAGCACGTGGGATCTTCCCAGACCAGCGACTGAACCCCTGTCTCCTGCATTGGCAGGCAGATTCTCCACCACAGAGCCCCCAGGGAAGCCCCTAGAGCTCCCTTCTTCAATCAGTGCTGCTCATGACAAGGCTCCTAGAGCCCTTGATATGGGGACATGACATGGCCATGCCAAGCCAACCCCTGCCCTCACTCCAGCTCTGGCCCTGATCGTGTATTCAGTTCTCTTGCCTCTGCTCATTTGGCTTTCTCCTTTCTCCATCTGGAGGCGCCCACCAGTCCTTGTTGAAGGTCCTGCTTATTCCACAGAGGGGGGTCATGGCCTCCAAATCCAACAATTGACTGGAATACATCCTGTGACTGTAGCCAGGTGTGTGTCTATCTTTTTCTTTGACAACAAGGCCTGTGCCTACTGTGTCCCCAGAACTAAGCAGTATGACACAAACCTCATTGTCCTCAGGACAAACCAGAGGGATACTGCTCATAGAAATGAGGCTGTGAGATCTGATTACAACATTCCCCTGTGAACCTATCACTATTCCCTATAACAAGGTCACTCTCAAAGGAATCTGACACGGTATCCTTTATGAAAATGTGGTATTACATATATATTTGTTCTTTGTCCCCACTACCTTAAAATTTCCTGAAAGAGGTTCTTTTACATTCATAATGAACCCTTTTGACCATACCTGAGTTTACCCTAAGGAGGTGACTCATGGTGGAGTTCTGTATTAGAGCCACAGAAAAAAAGAACCAATAGGAGAAATATATATGTATATATATTATATATAGTAGGAAAAAATATATATGTATCTATAGATATATATTGGAGAAGGCGGTAGCACCCCACTCCAGCACTCTTGCCTGGAAAATCCCATGGACGGAGGAGCCTGGTGGGCTGCCGTCTATGGGTCACACAGAGTCGGACACGACTGAAGCGACTTAGCAGCATATATATATATATATATATATATATATATATACACACACACACACACATTATATAGATACACATGGAGAGATTTATTATGAGAACCAGTAAAACCAATTGTATAAATCCTGGTTCAAGAGTAGGAAAACATTGTGATGTCCCAGCTCAGTTGTTCAGGCAGATGAAGGTGCAAATTCTCCTCTCCTCCACCTTTTGTTCCATTCAGGCCCTCAGTGGGCTGGATGAGGCCCATCACCTTACAAAGGGCAATAGCATTACTGAGTCCACTTATTCAACTGCTAATCTCATCTAGAAACACCCTCCAAGACATTTAGAAATAATATCTAGCCAACTACCTGGGAACCCTATGACCTAGTCTAGTAGATACATAAAATTATCCAACACAGGTCCCTAGATAGCTTCCAGATGGGGGCCGGGCATCAGAGGAACTAACTACATGATTTATAGGGTTGGAACTTTCAGCTCCACCCCTGACCTCCAGACAGGGAAGAAGGGATGGAAATTGAGTTCAATCGCCAACAGCCAGTGACTTAATCAATCATGTCTGGATAGTAAAACCGCATGTAAAAACACTAAATGTGGTTTTAAACTGGAGCAGGCATCAGAATTATCCGGAAGGCTTATTAGAACACAGGTTGCTGGGCTCCACTCTCAGAGTTGTTGATTTTGTAGGTACAGGGTGCCAAGATTGTTCATTAATAACACGTGCCCAGGTGACCTTCAAGCTGCTGGCCTGGGAATCACGGTTTGAGAAACATCTCTTTCAAGAAAAGAAGTGACATATCAAGAGCAAGGCATAGAACCAATCCCTTCTGAATGAAAACAAAAAGGAGTTATATGGTGTATGAGAATTTTCGAACAGTTATAAAACAACTAGAAAGTCATTCTTTCTTTTGGGCAGGGATGTGACAAGGGAAAATACTGTAGTTGCTGGGCCTTTGGATTCTGAACAGAGAATGAGGACAAAGACATTATCCATAAAGGAGAGACTGTATAAGTCTTTTCTTTCTTTCTTTCTTTTTTTTTTTTTTGGCTGTGCTGAAAGACTGAGAATTGAACCTGGCCAGTGAGAGTGCAGCATCCTAACCATTGGACTGCCAGTGAATTACGAAGTCAGTCATTTTTTGTTATCAGGTGCAGGCAACTCTGATCAAATTTTTTTAATTGTCTAAGTCAGGGTTCCCCAATCCTCAGGTCACCAGACTGTTCCAGAGCCTGTTAAGAACCAGACCACAGAGCAGGAGGTGAGCAGCAGGAGAACAAAGCTTTGCCTGCCATATTTGGGGCTGCTGGTATAAAACAATTACTATGGCTACTCTTGAACCTGTTTCCTATTAGTACATTTGAGTACTTATGTTTAATAAATATTGTATTCTGTTTAAAAACTAAAATGGGAATCTATATGGTCAGTCCCAAAGACACCTGGACTCAGTTACATGCACTTATTTGGAGAGTAAATTCTTAGTGGTTCAGAGTGGTTTGTGTTCCTTCAAGTTTACTTTGGGCACAGTTTGTGTCTCTAACCCTTGTGTAACTATGGATTCCTGCATTTAAAAAGTATTCAAAGAGATAGTTGCATGGGATTTTTCTCTTTCAAGTTACCTTTTTTTCTGGAGTGAAAATTTAGATGAGGTTAATAAGACAAAAATATTTGCAAACAATAGGGTTCAGCTTTGAAAAATGTACAATAAAATATTGTTTTAAAATTGTCCCTTGCAGATGGCCCATGCTGCTGCTGCTGCTGCTAAGTCGCTTCGGTCGTGTCCGACTCTGTGTGACCCCATAGACAGCAGCCCACCAGGCTCTGCTGTCCCTGGGATTCTCCAGGCAAGAACACTGGAGTGGGTTGCCATTTCATTCTCCAATGAATGAAAGTGAAAAGTGAAAGTGAAGTCACTCAGTCCTGTCTGACTCTTAGCGACGCCATGGACTGCAGCCTACCAAGCTCCTCCATCCATGGGATTTTCCAGGCAAGAGTACTGGAGTGGGATGCCATTGCCTTCTCCAAGATGGCCCATAGGCACATGTAAAGATACTCAGCACCACTAATTTTCAGAGAAATACAAATTAAAACTACAGTGAGGTATCGCCTCACATTTGTAGTCAAAATGGCTACAAATAAATGCTGGAAAAGGTGTGGTGAAAATGGAACCCTCCTACACTTTTTGTGGGAATGTAAATTTGGTGCAGCCACCGTAGAAGACAGTATAGAAGTTCCTTAAACTAAAAACAGTTATCGTATGATCCAACAATCCCACTCCTGGGCATATATCTGGAGAAAAATTCTAATTCAAAGAGATACATGTACCACAGTGCTCATAGTAGCACTATGTAAACAGCCAAGACATGGAAGCAGCCTAAATACCCGTGAACAGACAAATAAATACAGAAGATGCGCCACATACATACCCACAGGAATGCTACTTAGCCATAAAAAGAATGAAGGAACACCATTTGCATTTGTAGCAACATGGATTGGCCTAGAGATGATCATACCAAGTGAAGTAAGCCAAACAGAGAAAGACAGACATCATATGATACTTATATGTGGAACCTAAAATATGATAGAAATGAATTTGTTTATGAAACAGAAACAGACTCACAGACATAGGAAACAAACTTATGGTTATCAAAGGGGAATGGAAGGGGATATATTAGGAGTTTGGGATTAGCAGATACAAACTACTATGCATAAAAAAGATAAACAACAAAAGTCTTACTGTATAGCACAGGAAACTATATTCAGTATCTTGTAATAATCTATCATGGAAAGAATATGAAAAAAAATATATGTATGTGTAATGTAATCACTTTGCTATACACCAGAAAATAATACAACATTGTAAATCAACTGTACTTCAATAAAAAAGCAAGCAATTGAGAGATACTGTCAAAAATGTCAAGTATTGGCAATAGTTTCTTAGATAAAGTTTCTTAGATATGCTTTTTGCACCAAAAGCATAAGCAACAGAAGAAAATAGGTAAATTAGACTTCATCAAATTTAAAAATTATTATGCATCGAAGGACACCATCAGGAGAGTGAAATGATAACCCACATAATGAGAGAAAAATGTTTGCAAAGAATACATGTGATGAGTCTTCTATCCAGAATATAAAAAGAACTCTTATAACCCAACAGCAAAAAGGCAAATAACCCTATTAACAAATGGGCAAAGGACTTTTCTCTAAAGAAGAGACACAAATGATCAAAAGTGCATGATCAAATCAGTGTCATTATATCACTTATATGTAGAATCTCAAATAACTCAGAAATAGAGCATAGATAGGTATTATCAGGGGATGAGGAGTTAAGGATTGGGAAGATATTGTCAAGGGGTGCATTTTAAGATGAATAAATTCTGAGGATTCAATGTTAATAATACTTGAAGATTACTAAGATAGTAGATCTTAAATGTTCTCACAACAGAAAAGAAATGGTAATTATGGACATGATGAAAGTGTTAGTTAACTATAGAGGGCTTCCCTGGTGACTCAGAGGGTAAAGCGTCTGCCTGCAATGCAGGAGACCCAGGTTCGATCCCTGAGTCAGAAAGATCCTCTGGAAAAGGAAATGGCAACCCACTCCAGTACTCTTGCCTGGAGAATACCATGGACAGAGGAGCTTGGTAGTCTATAGTTCACGGGGTCGCAAAGAGTTGGACACTGAGCGACTTCACTTCATGGTGGTAATAATTTTGCCATTTATAAGTGTACTAAATCAAGACATTGTAGACCTAAAACTTACACGATGTTATAAGTCAGTTATATCTCAGTAAAGCCAGAACAAAAAAATCAATGTCATTATGTCATCAGTAATTAGGGAAATGCAAATTGAAACCATAATGAATCACCACTTCTCTCCCACTAGGATAGCTATGATTTTTAAAAAAGTGAAAATAACAAGCGTTGGCAAAGATGTGGTCAAAATTTTTTAAGAAACTGGAAACTTCACATATTCCTAGTGGGAATGTAAAATGGTGTAGCCACTGTGAAAAGAATTTTGTACTTCCTCAAAAAGTTAAACATAAAATTACTACATGACCCAGCAATTCAGGGAAAAAAAGGAGAGGGAAAGAAGAATTATTTGAAGATGTGGCCAAAATTTTGATGAAAAAATATTCATTTATGGATTCAAAGAACTCCACGTAGGATAAACAAAGAAACTCACGTTTGGACACATAATAGTCAAACTGTTTAAATCCCCAAACACAGAAAAATTTGAAAACACCAAGAGAAAAACAGTATGTCAGAACTCACAAGCATAGTTTTTGGCAAAAAAAAAAAAACCGCTCCAAACTTGCAAATACAGTTCTGATGAGCCTTCTTTCTCAATAGAAACAATAGAGGCTAGAAGGCATAACTAATCAAGATGCTGAAAGGAAAAATAAACTGTTCATTCAAGTTTCTATGTCCAAAAAAATTATCCTTCAGAAATGGATAATTTTAACTTTAAGCAAATTGAATTTTAAAAAAATTAAAAATGAAGGTAAAATAAAAACTTTTCCAGGTAAAGAGTGAGAGAATTCATTGTTAGCAGATCTGACTTTACATGAAATATAAAGCCCTGGTGAAAGGAAATAACACCAATGGTAACTTGAACCCACAGGAGGGAATGAAGAACACCAGAATAGTTACATATGAGGTTAAATATAAAGAACTGCACAAATATATATTCTCTTCTCTCCTGTTAATGAGTTTAAAAGAGATAAGATTTTACAAATCATTAGGCTTCCTGGGTGGCTAGTGGTAAAGAACGTGCCTGCCAATGCAGGAGACTTAAGACATGCAGGTTCGATCCCTGAGTTGAACCCGGAGGGGGGCATGGGCAACCCACTCCAGTATTCTTGCCTGGAGAATTCCATGGACAGAGGAGCCTGGTGGGTTGCAGTCCCTAGGGTTGCAAAAGAGTTGGACATTACTGAAGTGACTTAGCACACATGCATGCATTGTTGGGATTAAAGCATATATATATGTAATATACATAGTGATAATAACACAAAGGAGGGGGTAGGGAATGAAGCTGTATTGGAGCAAAGTTGCTGTATTTAACTGTTTTTAAGCTAGTATTAACCTAAAGAATATTACGGTAAGTCAGGATAATTACGCAGTCCCCAGAGCAACCACTCTACCTACAAATATAGTTTGAGTGAGTAAAATGGGTGAAATTTTTGAGTTTGGATGAGTGAAAATAATGCAATAAAATACAATTTACAAAGTAAATTGTAGTAGTTCAATGGTAGGCTAAAAAGATTTTTAATACAAAAAAAAAGGCAATCAAAGAGGGACAGAGAAATAAAAGAAAATGGGGGAACTGTAGAAAATAAATAGCAAATGGCAGCCATAAAGTCAACTATATGAATAATTCCATTAAAAGTAAATAGTTTAAACAATTCAATCAAAAAACAGAGATTGTCAGACTGGATTTTAAAAAAAAAAAACAGGATTCAGCTATATGCTATCTATCAGAGACACAAATCAGATTCAAAGACACAAGCAAGTTGAAGGTAAGAGAATGCAGACTGTAGCTCTAAAAAAGCTGAAGTGGTGGTGTCATTATCAGATAAAACAAGCTTTAAGATAAGAAATATTACTGTTGATGAGAGGAATATTTCATAATGATAAAAGAGTCAAGACATCAAGAGAGAGGTTCAGTTCAGTTCAGTTGCTCAGTCGTGTCCGACTCTTTGTGACGCCATGAATCGCAGCACACCAGGCCTCCCAGTCCATCACCAGCTCCTGCAGTCCACCCAGACTCACGTCCATCGAGTCAGTGATGCCATCCAGCCATCTCATTCTCTGTCGTCCCCTTCTCCTCCTGCCCCCAATCCCTCCCAGCATCAGAGTCTTTTCCAGTGAGTCAACTCTTTGCATGAAGTGGCCAAAGTACTGAAGTTTCAGCTTTAGCATCATTCCTTCCAAAGAAATCCCAGGGCTGATCTCCTTCAGAATGGACTGGAGGAGAGAGGTAACAACTATAAATCTATACATACTAACAATGATGTCTCAGAATACGTGAAGCAAAAATTGATAGAATTGAAAACAGAAATAGATAATCATAGCTTTGGCATTTCAAGACCTCACTCTTAATAATTAATAAAAGATGTATATCCAAAATATATAATATACTCCTACTACACAATTAAAGTAAAATAAAGTGAAAGTAAAGTCGCTCAGTTGCAACCGATTCTTTACTACCTCATAGACTATAGCCTACCAGGCTGCTCCGTCCATGGGATTATCCAAGCAAGAGTATTGGAGCGGGTCGCCATTCCCTTCTCCAGGGGATCTGTCTGACCCAGGGATCGAACCCAGGTCTCCCACACAGCAGGCAGACACTTTACTGTCTGAGCCCCTAGGGAAGCCCTAAAAAGAAAATAAATTATCCAGTTTAAGAATAGGCAAACATTTGAACAGACATTTCACCAAAGAATATAGGAAGGTACAAAGAGCTAGTAAGCGCATGAAAAGATGCTTAACATCATTAATCATTTGGGATATGCAAACTAAAACCAAAATAAGATACACAGTCACTAGGATGGCTATTAAAAAATTATGAATGTTGAGGAGGGTATGAAGAAATTGGCATCCTCATACATTTCTGATGGGAATGTAAATGGTACAACCACTCTGAAAAGAGTTTGCAACTAATAAAATTTAAACTTCAATTACGACCTAGCAGTTCCCCTCCTAGGTATCTGTCCAAGAGAAATAAAGACATATATCCACACAAAGATTTGGACATGAAATGTTCATAGTGCCATTGTTCACAAATAACTAAAAAGTGGAACCCACTGAATATCAACTGATGAACAGATAAACAATAGGATAGCCATATAATGCAACGCTATTCAGCAATATAAGTGGATAAAATTTGCATGCTACAACACGGGTGAACTTCAAAACAAAATGGAAACAACCATAAAGGCCACATATTATGTGAAAATACTTTTATAAAATGTCCATAAAAGGCAAACTTATAGACACGGAGAGCAGATCAGCTGGGTGCCTGGACCTGAGGGTGGCAACAGAATTGAGTAAAAACGGGCAGAAACAAACTTTTTGGGATGATGGAAATCTGCTCAAATCGGATTGTAATTTTCAGAGTTGTCAAACTATAGATTTACTAGAAGTCATCAAATTACACACTTATAACAGGCATATTTCATGATATGTAAATTATATCTCAAGAAAGTTATTTTAAAACGAATCACATTCAACTGGTACAGAAAAACTGTGGAGAAAGCCATCAAGCATGGAACAACAAAATGCGAGGAAATGGAAGTTTGCAGGGAAAAACAGAATTTAACTTTGAATACTCAAAGGAACAACAAAAGATGCTGGTCTTCACCCAGAAGAAATAAAAAAGATAATGCTTGAAGGACTAAGTTGTTTTCACCAAGAACTAGACACTCATTCTAAACCAATGAGTCACATAATTTTACGCCTATTATTCAGCCAATTTCTCTAATTTTTGCAGAAGAAGACTAAGTCTAACAGAAATGCTCAATCAATGTCCTCGCAAACATATTTTAATGGAAATTTTTTGACTGTGGAGGCATTTGAAAGTTACTAGAGTGAATTCCAAATAAATCCATAGACAGTGTATACGACATGGCTCTCCAGAGAAACAGAACTAACAAGATATATTTATCCCATTTTTATTATTTTTTATAAAGTGAAAATCATATATAGATTAACAATAGGAATTGGCTCAAGTACTTGTAGAAGCCACAGCCTGCCATCTATGAGCTGGAGAACTAGGAAAGCAGGTGGTATAAACCAGGTGTGCCCTAGGGCCAGAGAACCAGGAGAACTGATGGCCAAGGGCCAGTAGAAGACAAATGTCCCAGCTCAAGCAAAGAGCAAATTTGCCTTCTTCCACCTTTTTTGTTCTATTTAGGCCTTCAGTGGATTTAGAACATAGTCTGTCCTTGACCTGGGAGGTAACGCAGTTAGATTTGTCTTTCAGAAATCACTCAGGTTTTTGCAGAATCAAGAGGGAATGTGTGAGATGGGGGTGAGGGAGCCATGTATATACAGTTCTGGTCTCTGCCTCCTTCCTGTTTATAGGCTCTTGCAGCCTGAAGGAAGCCAGAGGCTGCAGGGGGCAGGGAATGAGCCAGGAGGCAGGACAGAAGGGGCTGGGAGGTCCCTAGGATAACTCTCTGGCTTTTGCTTTCACGAATAGGAGGTTGGCAGTGCCATTTACTGTGGTAAAGGAACGGATGCACAGGAGAAAGGAACAGATGCTGTTTGCGGGGGGCGGGGCGCGCAGGGGTGGTGTGCTGAGTGTGAGGTGAAGAGAGGAATTTGGGAGTCTGTGAAGCTGACGTCACAGAAGAGGATGAGCTCACTCAGGTGAGGGTGAGTGGAGTGAGAAGAGGAGAAGGAGCACGATGGAGCGCTGGGATGCCAGCATTTATCGGGTGAGCAAGAGGAAGGGAGCAGGAGCAAGAGCCTGCAGAGGGCCAGCGGGGGAGATGGAAGGCTTGGGGCACAGGTGGCAAGCCAGATGCTTGGGCAGGATTTTCTGATAGGTATCTGCAGTTAGTTGGGGCAATTCTGTTTTTTGTTCTTATTTCATTTTGCTTGAAAGGTGCTAACATGTTCTTTATTGAGACGTAATTCACATACCATAAAAGTCACCATGAAGCCTGGTGGGCTATAGTCCACTGGGTCACAATGAGTAGGACACGACTGAGTGACTTCACTATCCTTATCCCTATCAACTCTTCCCATGAGGTGGCCAAAGTACTGGAGTTTAAGCTTCAGCATCAGTCCTTCCAAAGAAATCCCGGGGCTGATCTCCTTCAGAATGGACTGGTTGGATCTCCTTGCAGTCCAAGGGACTCTCAAGAGTCTTCTCCAGCACCACAGTTCAAAAGCATCAATTCTTCAGTGCTCAGCCTTCTTCACAGTCCAACTCTCACATCCATACATGACCACAGGAAAAACCATAGCCTTGACCAGACAGACCTTAGTTGGCAAAGTAATGTCTCTGCTTTAAATATACTATCTAGGTTGGTCATAACTTTTCTTCCAAGGAGTAAGCGTCTTTTAATTTCATGGCTGCAGTCACCATCTGCAGTGATTTTGGAGCCCCTCAAAATAAAGTCTGACACTGTTTCCACTGTTTTCCCATCTATTTCCCATGAAGTGATGGGACCGGATGCCATGATCTTCGTTTTCTGAATGTTGAGCTTTAAGCCAACTTTTCACTCTCCTCTTTCACTTTCTTCAAGAGGCTCTTTAGTTCCTCTTCACCTTCTGCCATAAGGGTGGTGTCATCTGCATATCTGAGGCTATTGATATTTCTCCCGGCAATCTTGATTCCAGCTTGTGTTTCTTCCAGTCCGGCGTTTCTCATGATGTACTCTGCACAGAAGTTAAATAAGCAATCATAAAAGTCACCATTTCAAAGTGTACAATCAGTGTTTTCTGGTACACTTGCAAGGTTGTGCAACTGTCACCACAGTCTAATTCCAGGGCTTTTTCATCGCACCTCCAAAGGTGCCCCATCCCCATTAGCAGCCTTTCCCTGTTTCCCCTGCCTTCAGGGGAACTGACCGCTAATTGACCTTCTGTCTCCGTGGGATTTGCCTGTGTTGGATATTTCGTATAAGTGGAACTGCATACTATGTGGTCTTCTGTGAGACTGGCTTTTTTCACATGCATAATTCTTTCAAAACTCCTCCATGTTGTAGCACGTGTCCGTACTTCACTTCCTTTCACTGCTGCACAATCATCTGCTGTCTGAGTATACCACATCTTATTTATCCCCTCAGCAGTTGAACTATGAGCTATTATGGATTACACTTTTATGAACACTCATATACTAATTTTTGAGTGAACATATGTTTTCAATTCTCTTGGGCATATACCTAAGAATAGAATTGCTGGATTATATGGTAAATCTGGACTATCCCAGTGGCTCAGATGGTAAAGAAACCGCATACAACACAAAAGACCCAGGTTTGATCCCTGGGTCAGGAAGATCCCCCTGAGAAGGGAATGGCTACCCACTGCAGTATTCTTGCCTGGAGAAGTCCATGGACAGGGGAGCCTGGAGGGCTGCAGTCCATGGGGTCACAGAGAGGCAGACATGACTGAGTGACTAATATATGTACACATGGTTACTCTATGTTCAGCTTTTAGAAGAACTCTACGTCTTGTTGTATCACTAACCAGATATAGGACTGTGGCTGAGGTCCCTCATCGGTTAAAATGAAACAATAAAGGACATTTTTGCCGTTTCCAAAGTAATTGCACTGTTTTACATTCCCACCAGCAATAAGTAGTCCAGTTTATCACATCCTTGCCAACACCTGTCATATGTCTTCCTTTTACGATATCCAAGCTGGTAGTGTGAAGCTGTATCTTAATCTGCCTTTGACTTGTGTTTCAGTTCAGTTCAGTCAGTCGTGTCCGACTCTTTGCGACGCCATGAATTGCAGCACGCCAGGCCTCTCTGTCCATCACCAACTCCCAGAGTTCATTCAGACTCACGTCCATCAACTCAGAGATGCCATCCAGCCTTCTCATCCTCTGTCGTCCCCTTCTCATCCTGCCCCCAATCCCTTCCAGCATCAAAGTCTTTTCCAATGAGTCAACTCTTCGCATGGGCTTCCCTGATGGCTCAGAGGTTAAAACATCTGCCTCTGATGCGGGAGACCCAGGTTCGATCCCTGGGTCGGGAAGATCCCCTGGAGAAGGAAATGGTAACCCACTCCAGTATTCTTGCCTAGAGAATCCCATGGACAGAGAAGCCTGGTAGATCCCTGTCTCCTGTACAATGTCACGAACCTCATTCCATAGTTGTTTATCTGAATATTAATGATGCTGAGGATGGCCATGGTGTTTTCCTTTGTTGAGATTTGCTTGTACATATCACTAGACTTTTTCCCCATTGATTTGCTTTTCTCTTGTTGATTTATAGAGATTTTCCAGCTGATTGTTCGTATACTATAGTTCCTATGCTATTTAATAACATGGTCCAGTCCCCCCACTCCATCATCCTGTAGGATTGATTGTGCTCTTGCAATCATATATTGTCTCCAGTGTTTTTGGTCTGTATCTTGGCTTTCTATTTCTTTAGAATGATCCTGAATTCATTCTATCCTATTTCATTTCTATAGTTGAAAGATAAATCTTTATATCTCATATCTTGTTCTTTTTTTTCTGAATTATCTTGGATATTCTTGGATGTTTAGTCTTTCACATGAATTTTAGAATCTACCTATCTAGTTACATGAAAAATCCTCATACATTTTTATTGAAATAAATTGAATTTGTAGGTTTATTTTAAGGAAGAAGTGACATCTTTATGACAGTGAGTACTCCTATGCATAAACATGCTATATTGCTCCATTAAAAAAATTTTTTTTTATAACTCTAGAAATATTTTGTATTTTCCTCTGTAAATGTCTAGTGCATTTTTTATAAGCTATATTCCTAGACACATGAGAGTTTTTATTGACATTGTGGATGGTGTTATTTTGCCTATCACATCTCTAGCTTCTCATTCTTATTACAATCAATATGATAATCTATCATTTTATTTTTTATATATAAAATTTGTATCTGGTATCCCTGCCAAAGTCCTCTATTAGTTCAAATAGTTCTTCTCTAAATTTTCTAAATTGACAATAATGTAACCTGAAAACAAAAACTGTTGTCTCTTCATAATATATATATTTTTTCTGACTGTGCTGGGTCTTCATTGCAACATGCAGGTTCTGAGACCTTAATTCTAGGACCAAGGATCAAACCCATATCCACTACATTGTAAGGCAGATTTCTCAAGCACTGGACCACCGAGAAGCCCCTGTTTTCTTCCTAATTCTTATCCTTTTTATTAGTTTTGCTCATTATGTTAGCTAGAAAGTTAAGATGGTGATGAGTAGTAAGGTGACAGAGAGCAATCCTTTCTTGTTCTTGACTCAGTGGAAATGCTTCCGAACTTTCATCTTAAGTATAAACTTTAGGTTTGGGGTAGACACCTTTTAAAATCTCCTTTCTATTCTTAATTTGCTAAGCATTTTTATAAGGAATCTATGTTTCATTTTTTCGAACAATGTTTCTGAATTTTTGAAAGGATAAATGGATTTTCTCCTTTCAGCTCAGTTCAGTCGCTCAGTCATGTCCGACTCTTTGCAACCCCATGAATTGCAGCATGCCAGGCCTCCCTGTCCATCACCAACTCCCAGAGTTTACCCAAACTCATGTCCATTGAGTCAGTGATGCCATCCAGCCATCTCATCCTCTGTCGTCCCCTTTTCCTCCTGCTCCCAATCCCTCCCAGCATCAAAGTCTTTTCTAATGAGTCAGCTCTTTGCATGAGGTGGCCAAAGTA
>SJYC01047612.1:0-15648 GCA_006408675.1 Madoqua kirkii | reverse complement strand
AGGCCTCCCTGTCCATCACCAACTCCCAGAGTTTACCCAAACTCATGTCCATTGAGTCAGTGATGCCATCCAGCCATCTCATCCTCTGTCGTCCCCTTTTCCTCCTGCTCCCAATCCCTCCCAGCATCAAAGTCTTTTCTAATGAGTCAACTCTTTGCATGAGGTGGCCAAAGTACTGGAGTTTCCGCTTCAGCATCAATCCTTCCAACGAACACTCAAGACTGATCTCCTTTAGGAGGGACTGGTTGGATCTCCTTGCAGTCCAAGGGACTCTCAAGAGTCTTCTCCAACACCACAGTTCAAAAGATCAATTCTTTGTTGCTCAGCTTTCTTCACAGTCCAACTCTCACATCCATACATGACCATCCATACTGAAAAACCATAGCCTTGACTAGATGGACCTTTGTTGGCAAAGGTCTCTGCTTTTCAATATGCTATCTAGTTTGGTCATAATTTGTTGGTCATAACTCCTTCCAAGGAGTAAGCGTCTTTTAATTTCATGGCTGCAATCACCATCTGCAGTGATTTTGAAGCCCCCCGAAATAAAGTCTGACACAGTTTCCACTGTTTCCCCATCTCTTTTATCAGTTAGCAAATCACAGTGATAAATTTTCTAATGTTAAATTATCCTTTGGTGAGTAAACAAAATTCATATCAGTCCTGGACTGATGCCAGCCTGCCTGACACTGACCTTGATCTTCCACAATAATGTTTCCTTGGAAACAGCAAAGTTCGAATAAAAAAGGGTTATAATGAATACCTCCTTTGTTGTGTGCTTAAACTTAGGGAGGTTGTCAATGGGCTTACACAACCAGAATGATGTAAATTACTGATGGGAAATAGAGGCTGCCATTTCTATGAGTCAAGGTGACCCTCACATACCTTGGCTCTGCTGTGCATGACCTGTGAGTAAGTGACAGAAGAACCTGTGTGCTTGGGTAGCTGCTGGGCCTCCCAGGAGGATGCGTACCTCCTGCTTTGTGTTCTAGATTAAAATCTATTGTGTCTCATGGGTCTGATTGCCAACTTGAACCCAGTAATGGTACTGCACCTTCCATTCCAGTTGTCATGATATACGATTTCTTAACTATGTTACCAGATTCTACTCGCTAGTGTTTTATTTTAAGATTTTTGCAAATATATTCTTTTCATGTACTAGGATCCAAGTTTGGTTTGGCACCAGTTGTAGAAGTCCACAATTCTTATCTGCAATTCCAAAATTGGAAAAGCTCTGAACACTAGCAATAAGTGTGGGGAAGGGACACATTTTCGGCAAACTCACCTGGTCAGTAAACCCTATCTGAACTAATGTGAGTCTGTTTATAGATTTGATTTGTCCCACTTAATATGTTTTATGGTAGAAACAGTAACATGTTTGATTGCAGGGAAGTGGTTCCAACCATGCTAAGGGAGTTAAATACAAGTTACATATGTATCATCTTTCTAAACTTTCAAACCCTGAAAAGTTAAAGATGAAGGATATTTTATCATGGTAAACTGGTCACATTTCCTCTGGTTTTGTGTGTGTGTGTGTGTGTGTGTGTGTGTGTGTGTGTGTTTTGTTTGTTTTTTGGAGGGGATGGTTGTATTTGAAGTAGTTTGCCTAAGATGGGGATTATTTTTTTCTTTAAAGTGTGGAAATCTTGTTTGTGAAGCCAGTTGGGCTTCATGGTGTGTGTGTGTGTGTGTGTGTGTGCATGTGTGTTATTGTTGGTGGTATGTAACTTATTTTTCATGGCAATTAATTCTTTGGTGCCATTCTGCCCTGCATTACCCAACTGGGCCAAGCCTTCCTCCTTCCCCTTGTGAAAGGTTGATACTACAGTTCAAAAATATTGGAAACACATTAAAACCAGTTGTGGTTGGGCAATTTGATTTCCAGAAACTACTGCTTTGGAGCTGGATAGTTTGAGAAACAAAGACTTTTCAGGGATTTCATTTAGCATAGTTATGGAGGCCAAGTTTTAGTTTTACCTCTAGAGGGCAGTCACAGATCATAAATTGGTAGGACGATTTTAAAAGACCGTTGTGCGAGCTTCTTCGTTTCAGTCCTGTTTGACTCTGGGCGATGCTATGGACTGTAGCCACCAGGCTCCCCTGTCTATAGGATTCCGTTCAAGCAAGAATATTGGAGTGGGTTGCCATGACCTCCTCCAGGGGAACTTCCCTATCAAAGGATCAAACTCAAGTCTCATGTCTCTTCATTGGCAAGCGGGTTCTTTACCTCTAGTGCCAACTGGGAAACCCCAAAAGACCATTACCTAAAAACAGATTAAACTGAGTGCCCGATTTTGGTATGTATTATGTATTATTGGTATATATTATTATTTCCTCCACTTGATAGATGAGGAAACTGAGCCTTAAAAAACTAAGTAATTTGCTCATTTCATGGAAGGTGTAAGTCACATAAAGCAATCTGGGGTTTTAACCTAGATCTATTAACCATTAAAATCCGTGCTCTTACCCGTACTCCATTCTCAGGTGCTCTCTCTCATTCTCCCTGTCTCATTCTCCTCCTGTACCAAACTGGTTAAATGTACCAACTCTTAACAGTTCTAAACTTAGTCTGCTGGACTAGAAAGGCTGCAGGGCAGAATGATGTCAGGGAACTGAGTCTCATGAAGAGCAAGCCAACCACCAAACCTGCCAACCTCTGGCTCTGCAGCTTGCCAGCGATGTGACCAAGAGAAAGTTAACTGCCTGTGGCTCAGGTTCATCATCAGTAGAAGTGATATGATAAAGGAAATGTTTGCTGAGTCTTGAGCATATGCAAGTACACGGTATGACTCTGAACCTGTATTGCTAATAAAATGCAAGAAAACCAGCAGGTAGGGTCCCAGAAGAAGGAGCCAGAGCAACTCCCTCTTAGAGAACTGATCAGAGTCAGCATAAAACAAAACAACAACAACAAAAACTGGCCTGGTGATGAACTTACTGTACCACTTGATAGATGAGGAAACTGAGCCTTAAAAAACTAAGTAATTTGCTCATTTCATGGAAGGTGTAAGTCACATAAAGCAATCTGGGGTTTTAACCTAGATCTATTAACCATTAAAATCCGTGCTCTTACCCGTACTCCATTCTCAGGTGCTCTCTCTCATTCTCCCTGTCTCATTCTCCTCCTGTACCAAACTGGTTAAATGTACCAACTCTTAACAATTCTAAACTTAGTCTGCTGGACTAGAAAGGCTGCAGGGCAGAATGATGTCAGGGAACTGAGTCTCATGAAGAGCAAGCCAACCACCAAACCTGCCAACCTCTGGCTCTGCAGCTTGCCAGCGATGTGACCAAGAGAAAGTTAACTGCCTGTGGCTCAGGTTCATCATCAGTAGAAGTGATATGATAAAGGAAATGTTTGCTGAGTCTTGAGCATATGCAAGTACACGGTATGACTCTGAACCTGTATTGCTAATAAAATGCAAGAAAACCAGCAGGTAGGGTCCCAGAAGAAGGAGCCAGAGCAACTCCCTCTTAGAGAACTGATCAGAGTCAGCATAAAACAAAACAACAACAACAAAAACTGGCCTGGTGATGAACTTACTGTGCTTGTGATGTGTCTTAGACGTACTACTTGGACTCAATTTAATGGACCTATTGGGTTAATAAAGTCTTAAAAAGCCACAAATGGAATTGGGGCTCTGCTTCGTTACAAACCCAACAGTTCTGTGTGGACAAGCTAAAGATTTGCTTAAACCAGCTGATCACTTCTCTATTTGTTGTTCAGTTGCTCAGTCATGTCCATCTCTTTGCAACCCCATGGACTGCAGCACGCCAGGCTTCCCTGTCCTTCACCATCCCCTGGAGCTTGCTCAAACCCATGTCCATTGAGTCAGTGATGCCATCCAACCATTTCATCCTCTGTCATCCCCTTCTCCTCCCGCTCCACTCTTTCCCAGCATCAGGGTCTTTCCCAGTGAGTCAGCTCTTCCAATCATGTGACCAAAGTATTGGAGCTTCAGCTTCAGTACAGTCCTTCCAGTGACTATTCAGGACTGATTTCCTTTAGGATTGACTGGTTTAATCTCCTTGCAGTCCAAGGGACTCTCAAAAATCGTCTCCAAACCACAGTTCAAAAGCATCAGTTCTTTGGCGCTCAGCTTTCTTTATAGTCCAACTCATATCCATACATGACGACTGGAAAAACCATAGCTTTGACTATTATAGACGTTTGCCGGCAAAATAATGTCTCTGCTTTTTGATATGCTGTCTAGGTTTGTCATAACTTTTCTTCCAAGGAGCAAGAGTCTTTTAATTTCATGACTGCAGTCAGCATCCACAGTGATTCTGAAGCCCAAGAAAATAAAGTCTGTCTCTGTTTCCATTGCTTCCCCATCTATTTGTCATGAAGTGATGGGACCGGATGCCATGATCTCTGTTTTTTGAATGTTGAGTTTCAAGCCAGTTTTTTCACTCTCCTCTTTCACTTTCATCAGGAGGCTCTTTTATTTCTCTTTGATTTCTGCCATAAGGCACTCCTTATAAACAGTGCCTCTTCCTCTTAGAAGCTCATCTTTGCTTTTGGACTGGGAGGCGGTCTTCATGAGTCCTGTTCTTCCTTGTAGATTACCTTTGTTGTTGTTGTTCAGTTGCTGAGAGTAAACCCTCTGTGCTTTAGCTAATTGTCCTGAGTTGTTTGCTAACTTTTAATATGAGGACCCAATGTTACATGGCCTAACTTCTGTACTAGATCAAATCTCCCTGCCTTATCTGGCAGTACAGTCTTTAACACTCACTGCATATCAGTGTTTATTTTTCTTATAGTAGGGATTAGGGTTACTATCTCATGAGATTATTTTGATAATGAAACAAAACGATACATGTCAGGCACTTAAAACAAAGCCAGCGATGGTAAGAACTTACTAAATGTTATTGTTATTTGTCAACAAATATTTTTTTGAGTATCTATGACATCAGGCACTATTCTCCATTCAAAGGACACGTTGAAAGCTGTGTGTATAACAGGAAGAGTCTGATCAGGAGATAGAAACTACTTTGGTTATTTGAGCACAGAGTTTAACAAATTATTAACAAGGACTTTCCTGCTGGTCCAGTGGTCAAGACTCTATGCTGCCAATGCAGGGGGCTCGAGTTTGATCCCTGGTTGAGGAACTAAGATAACATATACTGCATAATGTGGCCTAAAAAAAAAAGACTTGTTGCCTAGGTATAAAGTTACTAACTGGATAACTGACAATTCTAGAAAAGGACAGTAAGATATCTTGGAAGCAGCAATAAAGGAAGCATCTACCACCACTTAGGCTGGGAGAACAAAGGGAGGTATGTATTTAAATTATTAAAACTCAAGTTCAGTGGGGTGTTCCTGCTGAGCAAAACCTCAGATCTCTGAGGTGGGGGTACAGTTCAGCTCTTGCTGGATTTTCTGGGTGAAGCACAATAAGGCTGGTTTGCAAGTGCTGAAAAAACTGCAAACTGAATTCAGCAACCTCCCCAGGAAGGAAGTACAATTGCCAGGATAAAGAAGCATTGCTGGAGGATGCTCACAGGTTCAGGAAGTCCAAGGGAAGAAACCAGCTCCTTCTTCCTCCTCCAGACTTGTAGACACCCCTCTTATACCACCTCTGCACAGAGTCTAAGAGGAACTTGCTTTTGGCAAAGCAGAGATATGGTTGCTCTGGTCTGTGCCCCAGCACCATAATGCAGAGTGTAGGAGGGTGGGTTGGAGCTAACAGACAACAGGTTAATTAATACACAATCCATTCCTCCATCTCTTCAGCATCCCCACATACCTTCTTCACATATTTCAACTTATATAAGACAATAAAAACAACGTGATCTTTCTTTCCAACAAGATGAGGTGAGGTGAGGTGAGGTGAAGTCGCTTAGTCATGTCCGACTCTTTGCAACCCCGTGGACTGTAACCTACTAGGCTTCTCTGTCCATGGGATTCTCCAGGCAAGAATACCATTTCCAACAAGATACCACTGTCCTTTATTCAAAGAAAGACATCTAATTCTCTCCTCTAAATAAGAAGATGCAAAGTTACAATAATCATTATGTCCATCTTTGAGAGACACTCATACCATCCATTTATTTTTCAAAAATATATATATATTTATTTATTTGTGTCGGGTCTTAGTTGCAGTATGTGGGGTCTTAGTTCCAGGAGAGGGATTGAATCCTGTCCTCCTGCATTGGAAACCACCGGACCACCAGGGAAGTTCCTCATACCATCCATTTCTAAGATATGTTAATGACTTCTTAAATGTAACCTTAATCCCGAATGATTTTTCACTTGAGCTTGTCATTTCCTTTCTATATGTACTCTAGGGCATTCAGAAGGATCCATCCCAGACCACAGTCCTTGTAGTCATCATTACTGCCCTAAGACCGAGTGAAACAGCCACTCTGTCCCATGGCGTTTCAATAGGCACTTCATCACAATCAACTACAGGTGACAATTTAATCTGTTATGATGTCACTGCATACCATGGATTGCTAGTACTTTCCATCATTAAGGAGCTCAGCACTGAGTTCAACTCTAAGAGCACAACCAAGGCAATTCAAAAAGTTCCTCCTCTGGTACCAATTTCTCAATCAGCTAGGGTTCATTAGGAGACAGACCCCATCAGTTATTTGGACAGAGAGAGCTGATCATAAATCATTGCAAACTAGGTATAAACTTGTTGATGTGGTAATAACTAAAAGAGCAGTAAAAAATACACCAACTCATCATAGATTGTAGTAACTGGAGGAAGCAGCTACTATCCCCAGGGCTGAAGGACCTAAGAGAAGAGGTGTGAATAATCAGAACATTTACGTGTAGCGAAGGGGCCCTGTAGCTGAAACTCAGACCCCTAAGAATGAGTCACTGCTTAGTGTCTCTGAACCTGGAAGAGGGTCCCATGGGGCTGAGACTCAGACCCTTAGAACAGGGCACTGTCTGGCTGATACTGGTATCTTAGAGACGAGCACAGCTGGAGCTGTCTCTGCAAGTGATGGAGATTGTGATTGGATGTAGCTTCTGTTACCAGGGGATAGAAACATCACTGGGGTGATATTCAGAAAATGTAAGCCATCAGAGAGCCCAAAGGAAGCCAGAAGCAAGTTTCTTCTTCTCCCTGTGTCCTTGCATGTTCTCTCTTCCCGTATATTAATCATGCCTTTTAATTTTCTGTTATCTGATGCTTGGGCATCCTGGGGCCTTATTGACCCCAGAGGGACTGCTTCTTCCAGGGCTAGCTAATATCCCCTTTAGAGACAGCAATGTGCTTTTCATATGCAAACCAACTGATCCAGAGTCTGCGACCCCAGCCACCTTCACTGTTGGGCTCCCACACTCTGGGCCACTATCTACCCACCCAAATCACCGAAAGGCCAGGTTCAGTTCAGTCGCTCAGTTGTGTCTGACTTTTTGCGACCCCACGGACTGCAGCACGCCAGGCCTCCCTGTCCATCACCAACTCTCGGAGTTTACTCAAACTCATGTCCATTGAGTGGGTGATGCCATCCAGCCATCTCATCCTCTATCATCCCCTTTTCCTCCTGCCCTCAATCTTTCCCAGCATCAGGGTCTTTTCCAATGAGTCAGCTCTTCGCATCAGGTGGCCAGAGTATTGGAGTTTCAGCTTCAACATCAGTCCTTCCAATGAACACTCAGGACTGATCTCCTTTAGGGTGGACTGGTTGGATCTCCTTGAAGTCCAAGGGACTCCAAGAGTCTTCTCCAACACCACAGTTCAAAAGCATCAGTTCTTCGATGCTCAGCTTTCTTTATAGTCCAACTTTCACATCCATACATGACTACTACTGGAAAAACCATAGCCTTGATTAGACAGACCTTTGTTGGCAAAGTGATGTCTCTGCCTTTTAATATGCTGTCTAGGAAGGCCAGGTATTAGAGAACTAAGGAGAGTCCTTATACACCAGAGCCCACTGAAATTATTTAAACTAGCCAGTCCTAAGCCTGCTTACCCTGCCTTGTCCATTCCTTCCAGTGGAAACCACAGTAAAGACTCTTTCCACATTCCCCCTCACTCCTTCTGCCTCCTGACCCACCCTGGTGCTTCCCCATGTGACCCTGAGTGGCAGCCATGCCTCCTGTTTCTAGGGAACTGTGAGCAAACTTCTTTCTTCGTGATGATCCGTTCCATTATCTGTGTATCATGATTAAAGAAGTTGCAGGTACCCTTAAAACACTTTGCAGCACCTCCTAATGACAGAGCCTGACAGGAAACCAGCTAGCAAAGCAGAAATGTGGGCTTCAGAGGCCCAGCTCCAGCCTTACAAAGGAGGGTACATAAGGGAGGGTTTGAAGAGGGGAGATCACAGTGGATGCTCTAGCCGGTGTGTGAGTTAACAGTTCAAAAGCATCAGTTCTTCGATGCTCAGCTTTCTTTATAGTCCAACTTTCACATCCATACATGACTACTACTGGAAAAACCATAGCCTTGATTAGACAGACCTTTGTTGGCAAAGTGATGTCTCTGCCTTTTAATATGCTGTCTAGGAAGGCCAGGTATTAGACAACTAAGGAGAGTCCTTATACACCAGAGCCCACTGAAATTATTTAAACTAGCCAGTCCTAAGCCTGCTTACCCTGCCTTGTCCATTCCTTCCAGTGGAAACCACAGTAAAGACTCTTTCCACATTCCCCCTCACTCCTTCTGCCTCCTGACCCACCCTGGTGCTTCCCCATGTGACCCTGAGTGGCAGCCATGCCTCCTGTTTCTAGGGAACTGTGAGCAAACTTCTTTCTTCGTGATGATCCGTTCCATTATCTGTGTATCATGATTAAAGAAGTTGCAGGTGCCCTTAAAACACTTTGCAGCACCTCCTAATGACAGAGCCTGACAGGAAACCAGCTAGCAAAGCAGAAATGTGGGCTTCAGAGGCCCAGCTCCAGCCTTACAAAGGAGGGTACATAAGGGAGGGTTTGAAGAGGGGAGATCACAGTGGATGCTCTAGCCGGTGTGTGAGTTAAATAAGGTCCATTTTTGAAGGAGCTTCTAGTCTAGGGCAAGATTAGTTTATGACTGTACTGTAACAGTGGAAACCGCACCTTTGAGACATGCTTCGCCTGAGACCACCACACAGGGAAGTCCAGCAGGGAGGGCCTGGGAGAGTGGGGGCTGGAGGAGGGCTCGTAACTTGAGATGGGACTGTCAGAGAAGACTTCACTGAATTGACAAGGAGCACAATCTGCAGGAGGGGAGGGAGTGAGCTGTGCAGTTGTCTAGGAGCCGCGTGGATATCTGGGAGCAGAAAATTTGGGGAGTGAAAAGAGTAAGGGCAGGGACTGACTTCCCTGGTGGTCCAGTGGTTAAAACTCTGTGCTCCCTGCAGGGGCCCAGGGTTCCATTCCCGGTGGAGGAGCTAGGTCACACATGCAGCAGATAAGGGTTCGTGGGCCGCAGTTAAGATCCACTGCAGGCAGATAATTAAAAACAAAAAAAGAGAGTATACAGCACAGAAAAACTCTTGGCTGTTGGGCTGCCGAATCTGCTTCAGGGGCCTGGTCTGGAGATGTGACTCTGGTGGTTTTGGGCCGGCCCCGCCCATGACCACACAGGGATGCTGGCTGAGCTCTGCTCAGGACTGGGGCCTGGGCTCTCCACTCAGCACCTCGAGTGTGGGCTGTGTCCTAGGGAGCCTGCCGCAACCCCCACACCTCCCCCAGGCAGGTCTCCCATCAGAAGCATCGGCCTCTGTGCCCAAGGCTATCACCCAGGCCTCGGCCTCACTGTTTACTGCATGGGGTCATTCCACTGTAGGCCACAGTTATTCACAGAAAACAGGAACAAGCTTGGAAAACTCCAAACCCAGTTGTCTATTAACCCAGACCTGGGGGAGGGCCAAGCAGACAGTCCCGATTTTCTTACCAGAACTGGTTTCTGTTAGTCTTGGCAAGGCAAACAGGTTTCATCTCACGTGCAAATCTAGATTAGTTGGGCTTGCATGTTACGGCCTCTGTGCCCAAGGCTATCACCCAGGCCTCGGCCTCACTGTTTACTGCATGGGGTCATTCCACTGTAGGCCACAGTTATTCACAGAAAACAGGAACAAGCTTGGAAAACTCCAAACCCAGTTGTCTATTAACCCAGACCTGGGGGAGGGCCAAGCAGACAGTCCCGATTTTCTTACCAGAACTGGTTTCTGTTAGTCTTGGCAAGGCAAACAGGTTTCATCTCACGTGCAAATCTAGATTAGTTGGGCTTGCATGTTGTTGAAAGGTGTGTCCAGCTTTTTTGCGACCCCGTGGTTTGTAGTCCGCCAGACTCCTCTGTCCATGGGGCTTTCCAGGCAAGAATCCTGGAGTGGGTTGCCATTTCCTTCTCCAGGATTTCTTCCTGACCCAGGGATCGAACCTGTGTCTCTAGCGCTGGCAGGTGGATTCTTTACCACTGAGTCACCTGGGAAGCCCCTTGGCTCTGGATAGAGCTATATTAACCAGAGGGAAGTGGCACGGTCATCCTTCAGGAATGGAGACACGGAAAATGGACAGGGGCAGGAGGAAGGAGAGGCTGCTCTTCCAATACCTGTGACACGGCCGTGACATTTAGCTCTGTCCTCTCAAAGCAGCCCAGGTAGGGGATCTGCGGATTGGCATGGGGATGGCAGATAGTTAAAGCAGTGGGCCAAGTTGGGAGACATTTGTGTGGAGCCCATTCATTCATTCAGCAAATAATTACAGCCTACATGTAGCAGTCATTAAGCTCAGTGTAAGGGATGAGAAAGTAGCAACAAGCCGACTCTGTAAATCTGCTGTGCTGTGTTAGTCAGCTCCAGCTGCCGTAACAGAGGCGCACAGACGGGGTGGCTCAAGCAGCAGAGCTGTGTTTCTCATAGCTCCGGAGGTCAAAGGTCCAGGGTTAGGTGCTGCGGCCAGTTCAGCTCCTGGTGACAGCTCTCTTCCCGGCTTTTGAGCAGCCATCTTCTCACTGTATGGTCTTCTTCTGGGTTCTTACATGCCTTTCTTCTGTGCATACATTTTCTAGCGGAGAGGGGAGAGAGAACTCTCTCTTCTTTTTTTCCTTTCCTTTTTGGTCGTACAGCTTGGGGGATCTTAGTTCCCTGACCAAGGATTGAACCCAGGCCCCTTGTAGTGAAAGCACAGAGTCCTCACCACTGGACTGCCAGAGAAATTCCTCTCTCTTCTCTAAGGTCAGCAGATCTATCGAGGGATTAGGGTCCCACCCTTGTGACTTGATTTAATCTTGTGTGCATGTGTGCCAACTCGTGCCTGATTCTTTTGTGATCCCATGGACTATAGCCTGCCGGGCTCCTCTGTCTGTGGGATTCTCCAGGCAAGAATGCTGGAGTGGGTTGCATGCCCTCCTCCAGCGGATCTTCCTGACCCAGGAATCGAACCCACATTTCTTCTGTCTCCTGCATTGGCAAGCAGGTTCTTTATCACTAGCACCGCCTGGGAAGTCCTTAGTCAATCTTGCTGCTGCTGCTAAGTAGCTTCAGTTGTGTCCAACTCTGTGCAACCCCAGAGACGGCAGCCCACCAGGCTCCCCCATTGCTAGGATTCTCCAGGAAAAAACACTGGAGTGGGTTGCCATTTCCTTCTCCTATTTAATCTTAATTACCTTCAAAAAGCTTATCTCCAAATAGTCACATTGGGTGTTAGGATTTCAACGTTCATTTTGTGGGGATAAAATTCAGTCCACAGCACCTGCCCTCATGGAGACTATAGTCTCATGAAGACTGACAATTTAACACTATAAGAAAGTAAACAAAGATATAATTATAAGTTCTCTTTAAAAAGTAAACAGAGTGAGGACTTCCTTGCTGGTTGAGAATGCAGAATTTGGTCCCTGGTCTGGAAACTAAGATCCCACAAGCTGCGAGGCAACTGAGCTAGTGAGGACAACTGCTAAAGCCCGTGCACCACGGCTGGAGAGAAGCCTGCGCATTGCAACGAGGAACCCACGGGCCGCAATGAAGATTCGATGTAGCCAAATTAATTAATTAATTAAAAACAATAAACAGGGCACTGTGATCGAGAATAGTAGAGAGGGTGAATCTAATTTCTACAGGGAGGTAAGTGCTCTGTGAGGATGTGACATTTAGGTCTGGACCTGAAGGATTAGAAATAGCCATTCAACAAGCAGGAAAAGGATGTTCCCAGAAAAGCACCCACAGGTGCAAAGGCCCTGGGGCAGGAAAGAACTTAGTATGTTAGGGGAACTGTAAGCACAGTGTTGGCTTTTAAAAGATGGCTCTCCTTTCTGTGCAGAAAATAGACCATATAGGAACAAGAGTAGAGGAAGGCAAACCAGTTCCAAGGCTATCGCAGTCATCCATATAAAAGATGATGCTGGTTGGAACTAGAGTCTTAAAAGAAGAGATGGAGGGAGATTGACTGATTCTAATATCTATCAGTTGAAGCTAGACTTGATAGGATTTGATGATTGATTAGAGTTTGGAGATGTGAAAGCAAAGTGAAGAGTATGCTTCCTAGCTGGCTAGCCTGAGCCACCGATAAATTGTGGTGCCATGTATTGGTGTGAGGATGTCTTGGGAGGCATGCATGTGGCAGGGTTAATCAAGAGTTCTAATGGGGATGTGTTCGATTGGAGATTACTAATAAATACCTAACTGAAGAGCCTGCAAAAGAGGCCAAGGTGAGGCCAGTGAGTTACAGGAAAGGTGTGTTGCCAAAGTCGATGAGGAAAGTATTTCAAGGAGGAGTCTGTTCAATTGCATTGAAAGCTGTTGAAGGATTAAGAGGGAAAAGAATGTAAAATTAATATTGGATTTGGTATAGTGCTGGACTTTTGTATCCTGGACTGCCTTTAGGTAGGAAACGAACACTTTTCATTTGCGTAGGGATAGAAGAGATAAATCCAGACAGGAGCAGTTTGTAAACTTGGTGATAGAAAGAGAACAGAGTTCCTCCTTTTTCCTAATAAAATGTCAATCAAATGACCTCATGAGTTGTGGACATGAGTCAAAAAAGGCATATGAGATCATAAAAATGCCATCAAACACATTTTAGGGAACATGACCTATGAGACCAACCTGTGACTATAAAAAGGGCTCATGTAACAGTTGTGATGGTGAGAAAACCTCCATGGATGTTCCCAATGCCAGGTCTCACCATCTGAACAGCTCCAGGCATTCATAACTTCAATACGTGACTGGAGATGGTTATCAGTTAGGATGAGTAACATTCACTGTTGCAGCAAACATCCCCAAGTGTAAATGGCAGAACTTAGTAGAAATGTATTTCTCATGCATGTCACCGTTCAATGCAGAATGGTGAGGGCTTTGCTCTATAGTCATTCAGAGACCCAGACTTCTCCCACCTTAGAAGTCTACCTTCTAGGTTCTTGAAGTCCTCTCCATTCAGCTGATAGATGGAGAAGACAAAGGGTCATGCTTGGGAGGTCTGTATGAGGAAGTGAGGCATATCACTTCCACTCACATTCTGTCAGTCGGTTCTCAGTTACACGCCTACACCCCAACAGCCCCAGGAGGGGCTCCCACCAAGACCAGCATCAGCACCCAGTGTGTGTGTGAGGGTGTCTCCAGATGACTTCAGCACTCAGCTGTTGAATTTTCCCAATTGAGGACCCAGACACCAAAGAACTGAAACCCGCTGCTTCCCATTCTGCCCAGAACAAAATCCTAGAACTGTATGAATTTCAGTCCTTTAATAAATTCCTTTTTCTATATTATTCTCATGTTTCTATTTATAGGATCCAAATCCTAACCAATACCAACTGTGGACTTGAGCTGAACATAATTGCCATTCCGAGTGGTAAGAGTGCTGCACTCGTGGGTTCCATATCTTTTAAGAAAAAAAATCCTACTGACTTACTACTTATACAAGTGTTAGAACACACCCACAAGAAAACCAAAGTAAAGGGTAAATTATTTAGGAGCACTAACAAGTGAGTAATTGGAGGATAAAGATAACCTGATGATTCCTCTGAAGCACAGAGCAGAGTTCTCCCTAAAGAATGAGCAATGTGGTGTGTGCCGTGGGCAGGGACGTGGGTGAAGCAGCAGAATGCCATCACTTTTTCTCAGAAGTGGCTATTTTAGGAGGCCCGTTTTTCAATGTTCATGATGATATACAATGAACAGATGAACTTATATTTATAAATAATTGACTGTGCTATCTATTGCAGTTGCTACTTACCATTTCCCAACTAATACCTTAGTATTTCAACATTTCATCCACTGTCACAGGCTTCACAGTGCACACCCACCCAGCAGCCCTGTTAGTGCCTGCTAGTTTGGGGGTCAGGGGGCGGAGTGAACTGGTAATTTCGTTAGATGTCTCTCCACCTGCAAATCCTCCTTTCTGAGTTCAAATTGTAGAAACATTTTGCTTCATCTTTTTAAACAAGGAAAACATTTCCCAGATGCAGGCCATTCCCATGTCCTTACCCCATGCACATCTGGTTTATTCTGGGGCCCTTTCTTTCCCATACAATGCTCTTCACCCGAGAGCACTGACTACCTTGCTTTTATTTCTCCTCCCTGGGTCTCTAGTTTTCCTGAATGTAAAATAAAAAGATGGACAAGTCAGCAGTTTTCAAACTTTATCACAGTATATTGACTCCAGTGCTCTGTGCTAGTAGGACTTTGTTGTTATCCCTTCTGAATATAATGGTTTGCATCTGCTATCCCAAACTCCCAATCCATCCCTCCCCCACCCCCTTGGCAACCATAAGTCTGTTCGTTATGTCTATGAATCTGTTTCTGTTTCATAAATAAGTTCATTTGCATCCTATTTTATAGTCCACATATAAGTGATATCACATGGTATTTGTCTTTTCCTGTCTGTCTTATTTCATTTAGTAAAATAATGTCTAGGTCCATCCATGTTGCGGCAAATGGCATTATTTCATTCTTCTTTATGGCTGAATAGTAGTCCATCACACAGACACACACACACACACACACACACACACACACATCTGTATATATACCACATCTTCTTTATCCAGCCTTCTGCCAATGGACATTCAGGTTGTTTCCATGTCTTGGCCATTGTGCTGCTGTGAACATAACAGGGGTGCATGTATCTCTTTGAATTATAGTTTTGCCTGGGTATATGCCCAAGAGTGGTATTGCAGGATCATATGGCAACTCTAGTTTTCTGAGGAGCCTCCATACTGTTTTCCATAGTAACCACATTGATCCACATTCCTACCAACAGTGGAGATGGGTCCTGGGACCATGATTAATCCTGCTTCTGAAAGGAGGACAGCAGACATCAGTGAAGCCCGAGTAGGGACTGTAGGGCAGAGGTGGGACTCCATTCAGACCTGTCCTGAAACCTGCTCTTTTCTTCCCTGCATGCTCACCCAAGAGCAGGAGCTGGAGCTGGGATCCAGCAGTGACCCTGAAACTCACTCTAGCTCCCTGCTGTCCACCAGGAAGAGGGGGATGAGCTTCGCACTTTCCTCTCCATGGCGATGACTCCCCCCAGGCTTCCTCACTCACCCCCAGCCTCCTGATGCACAGACACCCCCGCACCCACAAGCCCGCTAGTCCCCAGTATCAGGAATGGGGAGCCAGGCCCCTGATCACCTTCTGAGTTCTAAGTGTGGCAGGTCTGCAGACCCCCCTCCCAGCAGCTCTCTCCACCCCTCTCCACCCCTCTCCACCCTGAGGCAGCACTTCTGGTCCAGGCCCCCACTCCCTGAACCTGTCTCTTATACACAT
>SJYC01047609.1:0-21529 GCA_006408675.1 Madoqua kirkii | reverse complement strand
TTATTAAAATCAACAGAACCCAGCTCTATGTTGTCTATAGGAAACAAAAGAAAACTACACAGAGAAGTTGAAAGTAAATAACTAACCAAATACTGAGGAGACAAAATTTTAATATTATATAAAAGAAGCATTATTAGGGGGAGAAAGAGGCTTGCTCACTCTATAATAAAATATACAATTCACTAAGGAGATATAATTGCTTTAAATTTGTATGCCTCTGATAATATAGCCTTAAAATATAAAAAGGAAAATGAGGGCAGTCACTGACTTCATAATGTAATTTCTGAAATGAAAATACAAATGTTAAAGTGCATTGTAACACAGGATATCTATCATTTCATCTTCTCTAATATTCTGCTTTCTGACAATTTTCCCCAGGAACCTGTATCAGAAATGGAGTATGACTAATAAATATTCTAACATGTGGAACAGGCTAAATGGAGGCTGGGCTGAAAGCAATGAGGAACTAATAATCTGGCTCATATGGTGGCAGAAGAGTTGGTTAAACCATTAGCCATTGTTACTTGGGACTCCAACCCACAGTCCAGAAAGGCTGGAACTTTAGGCAACTTGGCAATAAAGTGTCAGAAAATTAAAGTACATTAAGATATTTCAGATGACATTAGTGAAAGTATATTAAAGACAAAGTCTAGGATAAAGTGAGCCTTCCTGAAAGAAAGAAATAAACAGGCCTTTAAAAAGAGGAATATGACACCTGTGGCTGATTCATGTCAATTTATGGCAAAACCAATACAGTATTGTAACGTAGAATAAAGTATTAAAAATAAAAATAAAATAAAGTAAAATAAAAAGAGGAATATGTTGCTTATAGCCAAGAATGAGAGAGCCAAGGGCCAGATAATCATGTGCTTTGTGGGATGGAAGATGCTGCAAAATTTGCTTTACCCTGTTTCTAAAGCTGTCCTGGGAAATATGGAATCCTGGTAGTTGGAATAAAGATACTGGGGAGGATTAAGAGTCTGGCCACTCCTCCAAATCTTACCTCTCCCTTAGGATAGCGGTAGCGGTATTTATCTTGGTCTCTCAGTGCAAATTCTTCGGGGTAGTGTTCTTGAATTTCTTCATAGGTCATCTCCTCACAGACACCCTGAGAAAAATTATTTGGGGACAAAAGTTTTCACAAGTTGAAATCTCCACAGCTTTTACTGTAGTTCTGAGGCCAATGATTGTGGAACATTAGCATAGAAGCACCTGGGTTTCTGCTAACACACCTCTAGGTTTGGGTCTGCTGTCTGTTGTTGTTGTTCAGTCACTAGTTGAGTCCGGCTATTTGCAGCTCCATGAACTGCAGCACACCAGGCTTCCCTGTTGTCCACTATCTTCTGGAGTTTGCTCAAGCTCAAGTCCACTGACTTGATGATGCTACTCAACCATCTCATCACCCCACCAACCAACCACCTCTGTCATCCCCTGTTCTTCCTGCCCTCAATCCTTCCCAACATCAGAGTCTTTTCCAATGAGTCAGCTCTTCAAATCAGGTGGCCAAAAGTATTGGAGCTTCAGCTTCAGCATCAGTCCTTCCAGTGAATATTCAGGACTGATTTCCTTTAGGATTGACTGGTTAGATCTCCTTGCTTTCCAAGGGATTTTCAAGAGTCATCTCCAGCACCACAATTTGAAAGCATCAGTTCTTCAGCACTCAGTCTTCTTTCACATCCATACATGACTACTGGAAAAACCATAGCTTTGACTATATGCACTTTGTTGGCAAAGTGATGTCTGGTTTTTAATACACTGCCTATGTTTGTCATAGCTTTTCTTCCAAGGAGCAAGTGTCTTTTAATTTCATGGCTGCAGTCACTGTCTACAGTGATTTTGAAGCCCAAGAAAATAAAGTCTGTCACTCTTGCCACTTTTTCTCATCCATTTGCCATGAAGTGATGGGACCAGATGCCATGATCTTAGTTTTTGAATGCTGAATTTTAAGCCAGCTTTTTCACCTTCATCTTTAACCCTCCTCAAGAGGCTCTTTAGTTCCTCTTTGCTTTCTGCCATTAGAGTGGTGTCATCTGAATATCTGAGATTGTTGATATTTCTCCAGGCAATCTTGATTCCAGCTTGTGCTTCATCCAGCCTGGCATTTTGCATGGTGTACTCTGCATATAAGTTAAAGAAGCAGGGTAACAATATACAGCCTTGATGTACTCCTTTCCCAATTTTGAACCAGTCCATCGCTCCATGTCCAGTTCTAACTATTGTTTCTTGGCATTCATACAGGTTTCTCAAGAGACAAGTAAGGTGGTCTGCTATTCCCGTCTCTTGAAGAATTTTTCACAGTTTGTTGTGATCCACAGTCAAAGGCGTTTGCATGGTCAATGAAGCAGAAATAGATGTTTTTCTGGAATTCCCTTGCTTTTTCTACAGTCCAACAGATGGCAATATGATCTCTGGTTTCTCTGCCCATTCTAAACCCAGCTTGTACATCCAGAAGTTCTCGATTCACATACTGTTGAAGCCTAGCTTGAAGGATTTTGAGCATTACCCTGCTAATATGTGACATGAGCACAACTGTATGGTTGTTCCTTTGGTATTGCCCTTCTTTGAGATTGGAATGAAAACAGACCTTTTCCAATCCTGTGGCTACTGCTGAATTTTCCAAATTTGCTGACATATTGAATGCAGCACTTTAACAGCATCATCTTTTAGGATTTGAAATAGCTCACCTGGAATTCCATCCCCTCCACTAGCTTTGTTGGTAGCAATGCTTCCTAAGGCCCACTTGACTTCACACTCCAGGATGTCTGGCTCTAGGTGAGTGACCACATCATTGTGGTTATCTACATCATTAAGACCTTTTTTGTATAGTTCTTCTTTGTATACTTGCCACCTCTTCTTCCTGGTGGGCTATAGTCCATGGAGTTGCAAAGAGTTGGACACAACTGAGCAACTAACACTTTCACTACTTCACTTTACTGCCCCTATGGAAGGAGATAACGCATTCTATTTGTTGTCTGGTGTTTGTGTATATGTGTGCACAAGGTATGTAGCTGTGTGGATGTGAGAATGAGTGTGTGTGCATTGGTGTGTTCAGGCTGAGTGCATGGTGGGTATCTGTGGTGTTTCTTTATGATTATCCTAACAGGTTTATAGGTGTACATTGTACATATATGTGTATTTTTATAAATTTTTGGTTTTAAGAATTTGTGACTGTGTTTGTGTGTGTGTGTGTAGCTTGCTCATGATGTGTATTTTTGGTATGCTTAAGGTCCTATGCTATTGGTTGTACATTTGTGTCAGTATATATATGTAAGTATATATATAAGTATGAGTATGTGTATGTATATAAAGGATGTCACATCATCTAAGAATGTGTGTGCATAGGTGTCTCTGTGGTCTGTCTTTTCATGTGGGTCTCAGTGTGTCTGTAGTGTGTGTGTCGCTGAAATGTGTATATTTATAAATATATGTGTGAGTATCTATGTACCTATGTCTGAGGTCTGTGTGAATTTTTGGTAATATGTTGAGGCCGTATGTCTGTACTGTTAGTGTGTCCATGGTATGCCTCTATGTGTCTATATGATGTAAATATATGCAAAGATTGCATGTGTATCTATGGTGAATGTGATATGTACCTCTAGGTGTGTCTGTCTGTAAGTGTGTGTGTACATGAATGGTGCACATATGATTGGTAGATGTGTCTGAGAGGAAACCTGTGTCTGACTAGTTGGTCCATGTGTCTGTGAAATGCATATCTGTGAGTGTAAACATACCTGTGGTGGATGTCTGTGACTGTGTACACAAGTGCATGTGTATGTACATATCCACAACAGGGCTTTTCAATGTTACTGCATTTCCCATCCCTCCTGCCTACACGTCTTCTCCAGGACCTCTGGCAGATAAAGAAATAGATATCCTCAGACCTCTTTCAGAAGGCAAAAATTAACAAATTCCTTAGTTTCAGAGTGATCCTTGGGGATATACACTCTCCTGACCCAAAGAAGGAATTAAGGGCTCTTAAAGAATGAGTTTTCACTAAGAAATCCACAGAAGTGAGGTGTCTGTTGGTAGAGGTGGGATCGATGTTTGGTTTATAAGATTCCCTTCTAGTTTGGTAGATTTCAATTAGACCTTCCTGTAGTGAAGCAATGGGCTCTGGTTGTTCTTCGAGCCACCAACCAGGCTTTCCTTAGGAGTTAGGTTCACCCCTGCCCCAACCTACAAGAAGATAGGCAGTGTCAAACCTGCATCTGACACTGCCCATGGGAGAAAGTGCACTCTATATATTCACAAAGTCCTTCCAGATTGGCTTTGACTTTCTATTCTGAGACATGCTGGGAAACTGTTGCCTGTAGAAGTGACCACTGATTCCTTATTGACTTAAAGAAAATCACCTAACTTCTTTGAATTTTATTTTACTCATCTGCAAAATGAGGGTAATTATAACTATTTCACAACAGTATTTTGAATATTAGAGATAACATATGTAAAAAAGACTAGTACAGAATGTAAAAGACACATTTAAAAAACAATCAATGGAATATATACTCTATAATTAATATTGCTTAGATTATATAGTAATTTAAATAGATCAATTTAATCTGTTATTAGATTAATAATATAATTATTAATATAGTATTGGTAGTGGAAATAAACCAGAAACTTAGATATCATTCTAAATTCTTCCTCCTTCTTGACCCATCTCTCATAGCTAATTTCTGAGATTTTAATCCTTAAATTTCCCTCAAATTTATTCCTCTTTATTCTCTCTCCATCTCCACTGCTATAACCTTAGTAGATCTATACTCATACACAATTCCCTCTTTGCTTATGCTGCTTTCTCTGCATGATTCCTGATCCTCTCTACTTGGCTCACTGTTACTCAACTCTCAGGTTTTAAGTAGGCATCATTTCCTCCAGGCAGATCATGGCTGTGTCAGATGCCTTGCCCCAGCATCTGTGTGCCCACATTCTAGCCTATCAGAATCTGCATCACACATGCTGTTTTGTATTCCTCTGACTACTCTATTTTTTCCTGAAACTTCAATGAAGACAGAAATCAATCTCTCTCTAGCACCGTTCTAGAGTCTGAAATGAGTAGGGATCCAATAAATGCTTACACCACATGTGTGCCAGAAACAATCACTGAACTATTATGATGGAAAGTTGTCTCACATGTATTTTATAATAATATATGTGATATGTATAACAATGTTGTATATCCCTTTTCTAAATATGTGTGTCTCTATATATCTATAGTTGAGTATATGTGTTATTATGCATGCACACACATATTTCCTGTATTTATCTAGCAGGCAATTAGGTTAGCCTACCTACACAGAAGTTATCTACATCTGTGGTGAAGCTTTTACTTTAGTATTTAACAATCATAATCTGTGGGCTGCTACTTTATGTAAATGTGCCTATAGTGCAGGTGAGACAATGGAGAGGAAATATTTTCTTAAAGAGCTCATAGAAAAACCTAACTCTGAAGAGAGACTGCCATGTCATGAGGGTCAGATGAAATATTCACCAAGTTTTTCCTTCTTCATTTCATCTCCAATACAATCTGGTCCATCACACCCTCACTTCTTGCCTAGACTATTGCAGTCATCTCCATACTGGTATGCATTCTCATTCTGGCCCTCTTCCCACCTAGTCTCCAGACATGATCATGATGGAGTCATGGGTGGAGTCTTCACAGCATGGTCTTTAAGAAAATGTGAGTCACATTCAGCCCACTCCTCCTTTTGGCGAGGGAGGTAAATTTTTTAAACAATAATTTTTAATTGAAAGATAACTGTTTTACAATGTTGCATTGGTTTCTGCTATACAACAAAGTGAATCAGCTTTAAGTATACATATATCCCCTTCCTCTTGAGCCTCCTTCCCATCCCCCATCCCCCTCCTCTAGGTTATCACAGGGGACCAATCTGAGTTCCCTGAACTATACAGCAGCTTCCCACTAGTTATCTGTTTTGCACATGGTAGCCCACTTCTCCTTGACTTAGACCACATCAATGTTTTCCCATTTTTAGGGTAGCATCCAAATCCCTCAGTATGGACTATAAAGTCCTATAAGCTCTCTTCTTTTCCAACCTCATCTCCCTTCTCTCCAGACCTTACAATCACTATCTCAGACTCTGCTATTTTCCCTCAGCTCCTTGAACATGTCATGCTCTATTATCACCTCTGGACTTTCACATGAACTGTTTCCTATCCTTGAACTAAAATTATTCCCTTACCCCAGTCTATTTTGCCTGCTTCTAGGAAACTTGCCTTCTAAATCTTCTACCACTGTCTTGTCAAGAATATCCTCACCTTCTGGGACTCTATAGATCCTTGTATTTCCCCTCTCACAAACTTTTGTTGCATGCAACACAATGTCTTATTCACTGTCTAACTTCAGGCTCCATGAGAGTGAAGACCTTGTCTGTTCTGGACTTCACTGGATCCCCAAGGCACAGAACAGTGTTTAGCACAAGAAAAGTTTGTTGAATTAATTAGGTTCTGCATATGAGCCAGAGCAAAGACAACCCAGGGGATATGTCTAGAGTCACCACCCACCAGGGAATCCATCCCGCTCCATTCACCGCATCAATCTCATTCAGGGCCTTCCATTGCTCATAGGGAACGCCTAAGGCTTCAGCTGTCTGGATAGTCCTCTTCATGTGGCTGGTCCACACCTTCAGTGAGCTGATACCCTGGGACTGAATGAAACTGGCCAGGGCATAGGCATACTGAGGAGTGGGGGTGCAAAGGATGAGAGGATAAGAGAAAGAGAGATGAAAGAAGACAAAGTGGCCGTGAGAATAAATTTAGATCTACCACAAATAATGGAGTGATATTGAACAAGGAGGAGTAGAGTTTAAATGTTTCCAATTTACAAAAAGTCATATTCTTGCCCACATGACTCAGGACCAAGGGAATAGAAAAGAATATGTGTATTTATGTGTTATATGTGCATATATGTGTGTGTGTTTACTGAAGCTTGTTCATAGAACCTCCTACTTGGTTATTCATTCATTCAAACAGCTCACTTCTGACATTTGTGGGCCTGGGACAAAAGTACAAATGGAAGCACTCCACTTATAGCTCACCTCTCTTCTTTTCCCATTTCTGCTCCATGTTGTACACCTAAGCATCTTAAGTACATGCTTATGGATAATCCAGTCTCAGGAACAAATTCTGTCTATACCCTATCTCCACCAATCCCCATGACATACAAACAGTGACTCCTTGGCCATTCTTTTTCCTAGGTGTGAAAAATTTTGTGACATGTCCTGTTCTCACGTAAAACAAACTCTGGGACAGGCCCCATATAGCTACTGGAAGCAGACTCTGGGCAGGAAATTCTAGGGTTCTGGGTACTCTGAGTGTGGTCTGGAAGTGTATGTGGGTGGGATGTGGGGGACATTTCTCTTTGACCTTGTGAAAGGTTATTGCTTGAGCAGGAGACCTGGTACTAAGATTCTAAGGGAATTCAAATATTTACTGA
The DNA here is from genome assembly GCA_006408675.1 of Madoqua kirkii. Lineage (NCBI taxonomy): Eukaryota > Metazoa > Chordata > Mammalia > Artiodactyla > Bovidae > Madoqua > Madoqua kirkii. Next base: position 14,073 of record SJYC01047609.1, on the reverse strand, counting down.
GTATGTGTGGCCATGTGCTGGATGCTGGGGTGGCAAGTTCTCAAGACACAGCCAGGTGCACTGGGATGACCCAGAGGGATGGTATGGGGAGGGAGATGGGAGGGGGGTTCAGGATGGGAAACACATGTACACCCGTGACAGATTCATGTTGATGTATGGCAAAACCAATACGATATTGTAAAATAATTAGCCTCCAGTTAAAATAAGTAAAGATATATATATACACACAGCCTATCCAGTGAGGGAAACAGTGGCAACACTGAAAAGAACCACTTAGGTTTGTGGAAGTGCATATGAGCAACTGATTCACTCTTCTTCTGCAGATAAGCATGTTTTTAATAACAGATGATGTGTGGGGAACATCTGCACAAATGTACAGATACAGGCACACATTTTTATGTACAAATACAGGCACTGTGTCCACACATTCGAATTATGGATTATGAGTCAACAGTCAATGTGCTCTGGTGGGAGACAAGTGACGGGGCTTAATCTACCCCGCCTCCCTCACAGGGTCCCTTGTGGCCTGGGGCATATCTTGGGCCCACCCTGGCTTTGTATCTCCTGACTGTAACATGCAAACAGCATTAGCTCACTCAGCCTGGTCTCTGTGTCACATTACATAGTAGACAGGGAGCCACCAGAGTGCTCTCTGTTACATAATGAGAGCTACTGTGCTCGATTGTGAATGACAGTTGATGGGAAAATACTTTGGAAACCATGCATGTTGCACTGTGCTCTTTAGCATTGAAAGTTGGAGCCAGGCATGTGCATGTACATGTACACATTTCTGTTTAAGGAGGCATGTTGCATGGAGATGGCCATGTGTCAAACTGGGTGCTTAGTTGTGTGGGCAAGGCCATGGACAGCCCCAACCAAGAGACTTCTGGCTGTAGGTGGTGCCACAGGCTTGGGTGGCATCTCTATGGCCTCTGACTCTGCTCTGAGGAGTGAGAGAGGTAATAGTCAGAAGTCAGAGTCCACCTTCGGAGAAGGCGATGGCACTCCACTCCAGTACTCTTGCCTGGAAAACCCCATGGACGGAGGAGCCTGGTGGGCTGCAGTCCATGGGATCGCTAAGAGTTGGACACTACTGAGCGACTTCACTTTCACTTTTCACTTTCATGCATTGGAGAAGGAAATGGCAACCCACTCCAGTGTTCTTATCTGGAGAATCCCAGGGACAGGGGAGCCTGGTAAGCTGCCGTCTATGGGGTCGCACAGAGTCGGACACGACTGAAGCGACTTAGCAGCAGCAGCAGCAGAGTCCACCTTGAGAGGATACTGCCAGTCTGAAAGCAACAGAAAAGGAGCCAGGAGGACTGAGGCTTCTGGTATGATGACTCGCCTGCAACACTGCCAGCTCTGCAGTGGAGGAGGCTGGGGGGCAAGCAGGAAGGCCTGGTTTTCAGTCCTGGCTCTGTCCTTTACTGAATGTGTGCCAAGAGGCCACTTTCTGTTCCTGTCTGGACCTCAGCCTCCTCTTCCATAAATCAGTGATGGTAATGCCAATCCCACAGAGTTGTGAAGATTAAATGAGGCTACACAGGTGGAAGTAGATGGTGTCATGAATGTGCAGAGGTGTCCAATAAAAGAGGGAGCCCCTTCCTTCCTGTACCTCATTTCCCTCTTATCCCACCCCAAGTCATCCTCCTGGCAAGAACAATACCTATGTTAACAAGCCTAGTGAAAGTGAAAATGTTAGTCACTCAGTCATGTCCATCTCTGTGACCCCATGGACTGTAGCCAGCCAGGCTTCTCTGTCCATGGAATTCTCCAGGCCAGAATACTGGAGTGGGTTGCCATTCCCTTCTCCAGGGGATCTTCCCAACCCAGGGAGTGAACTCGGGTCTCCTGCACTGCAGACAGATTCTTTATCATCTGAGCCACCTGGGAAGCCCCTTTAAAAAGCCCAGGGAGAGGGCCAAACACAGGAAAATGTGGCTCTTTATTTGGACAGCATGTATAACATGCAGGTCATTATTCTTGACTAGAAAGAAGAGACTCCCACCATTGGCTTCCTTGATAGCTCAATTTGTAAATAATCTGCCTGCAATACAGGAGACCCCAGTTCAATACCTGGGTCAAGAAGATCTGCTGGAGAAGGGATAGGGTACCCACTCCAGTATTCTGGCCTGGAGAATTCCAGGGACTGTATAGTCCATGGAGTCTCAAAGAGTCAGACATGACTGAGTGACTTTCACTCACTCACTCAGAAAAGAGACTCCCATCATGAAGGTCAGAGATGGGCCAGAACTGGGGGCTATGGAGCCCAAGTGACCTGCCTAGGAGGGCAAGAGAGGACAGGGGAGGGTTTCCTGGATCAGCCCGTGGAGCAGGAGATGGGTCCTGGAAAGTGTGGAGAAGGGAGAGCAGGAAAGAAGTGGTGACTGGTGGGGGACAAGAGTCAACTCTATGATGACCTGCAGTGGAGGTTTGGGAGCATAGCATCAGCCCTGAGAAATGCAGGAAAAGATGGATTCAAGTGTAGGGCTCTTCAGAGTAGCTGTCTGTGCAAAGGATGGTCATCAGCTGACAGAAAGGACAGAGGAGGGCAGCCTTCATGGTGGAAACTGCACAAATGAAGACACAGAGTTATGAGAAAAATGAGGGGACCATTTAGGCAAGAGAGACAGTGCTTATTTTAATGGGGTTGGAGGAGCAAGTGGTTTGGGAAGGCCCAGTGTGCCAGGACCAAAGCATCAGAGTTGCTGGTGGCACATGGAAGCCATGCAAAGATGGGTCAAGACTGAGTGGCTAATGGAGTGGAAGAGCAGGAGTGGCCAGAACCTGCTTTTACCTTGTCACTGGTCCCTCCACCCTCAGGTCCCAGTCAGCAGCCACCCCACCAACTTGTGGCCCACTTGAATCAGCCCAGTCAATATTTCAGAATGCATGGGGACTTCCCTACCTGCTTGCCCCGAGCTGAGAGGCCAGAGTCACCTCCAATGCGGCCTCTGAGGTTGAGTTCACTCTCACCATGCCGGCATAGGTAGATGGAGCGGGGTGTGACGTGAATGTTCATGAGATAGTAGACTGTGCGGCTCTGGATATGGTCCTGCACACGATTCACCATGTAGCGTGTGCCCACGTCGAAGATCTTGATGTAGGACAGGTGGCTGGGCCAGTCCAAGCAGGAGCTGATGTTGGAGAGGCTGATCCCAAGAGAAAGCCCCAACCACACAGCCTGCCTTCAAGCCTACTCCATAACACAACTCTCACTTACCTTTCCTCTAGTTTTGCCTTGTTCTGCATACCTGTTTTAGAAACTTGGTTCCTGGCCACCCTGAGGAGCTCACTGCTTGCTACCATCTCCCTTTGTCTCCTTTCTTCAGTCTCAGTTTGAGCCAGACTGTTTTTTTACTTTCACTCATTACACTCCATGCATCTAGTATTCTCTCTTCTGTGGTTCCCACTGCTGACGTACTGAGAGAGCAACAGTAATCCTCCAACAGTCAAGCAGGAAGCAAATGCAAGTAGCCTATGAGATGCTGGAAGCAGTCAGGGACAGGCAGTCAGGTACAGGGTATGGTCACTGATCTTTCAGGTCTGAGGGTCAGAGCATCTGCTGTCATGCTTACAAATATGCTTTAAAAATATCTGAAATAGCTGGAGATCTCTTCATGTCACTAAAGAACTCTGGCAAGGGTGGGCCCTTTAAATTATCCAGCTCCTCTAATATATTTTAAAATAGAACTCACCTAATATTCTGATATAAACATCTATTGCATAAAGCAAAAAAAAAAAAAAAAAGCAGCTGCCAACTGTGCCTGACTGCCTGTCCCTGACTGCCTCCATCTCATAGGCCATTTGCATTTACTGAGCATTTCATGTGTGTGTGTGTGTGTGTGTGTGTGTGTGTGTGTGTTTGCGTGCATGCACGCGCATCTGGCAGGGGTGGGAGGTTTCAAACTGCATAAATCCTCATAGCCATCCTAGGAAGTGGAGACTATAATCTCTGTTTTATAGGTGAGGAAACTGAAACACAGAAAGAGGAAGTGATTTGCTTGATGTCAAACTCTTCAACCTCTGACTCTTAGAGTCTAGGTGGAAAATGTCTGATGTCAGCTTGTTGTCTTATTCCTGACACTAGGTTCTGAGTGGCACTAGGATAAATTCCAAATTCCTTAGCTTATTCTGACATTCTAGGTGTCTTCATACCTTGGCTGTGCTTGGCCTCACCTCAGTGTCCCATGTCCATGCTCATTTCTTTGTTGCCTTTCAGCCTTAATGCTTTTGCTGAAATATTCTCCTCTTTTTATTCAGACTTAACTAGACCTTTACAAGGTACTGTTATCTTTCCCTGAAAAGATGTTCTTTCCCTGGTTTCCAAAGCTGAGCTCCTATGCATCTATCCTCCAAGAGTCAGTATATTCACTCTCTCTATGAAGATTTTTTTAAGCCCAGGATCATGTGAATCATTTAGAGGTAGTTCACATCAAAACTATGACATTTTCTGTTTCTTCTTGGCATACCTCCATCATTTATAATTTAAAATAAAAATTATCAGTTCAGTTCAGTTCAGTTGCTAAGTCTTGTCAGGCTCTTTGCAACAACACGGCATGCAGCATACCAGGCCTCCCTGTCCATCACCAACTCCCGGAATTTACCCAAACTCATGTCCATTGAGTCGGTGATGCCATCCAACCATCTCATCCTCTTCATCCCCTTCTCCTCCTGCCTTCAATCTTTCCCAGGATCAGGGTCTTTTCCAATGAATGTGTTCTTCACATCAGGTGACCAAAGTATTGGAGCTTCAGCTTCAGCATCAATGAACATTCAGGACTGCTTTCCTTCAGGATTGACTGGTTGGATCTCATTGCAGTCCAAGGGACTCTCAAGGGTCTTCTTCAGCACCACAACTCAGAAACATCAATTCTTTGGTGCACAGTTTTCTTTATAGTCCAACTCTCACATCCGTACATGACTACTGGAAAAACTATAGCTTTGACTAGATGGACCTTTGTCAGCAAAGTAATGTCTCTGCTTTTTAATATGCTCTCTAGGTTGGGCATAGCTTTTCTTCCAAGGAACAAGTGCCTTTTAATATCATGGCTGCAGTCACCATCTGCAGTGATTTTGGAGCCCAATAAAGTCTGTCACTGTTTCCATTGTTTCCCCATCTATTTGCCATGAAGTGATGGCAGTGGATGCCATGATCTTAGTTCTCTGAATGCTGACCTTTAAGTCAACTTTTCACTCTCCTCTTTCACTTTCATAAAGAGGTTCTTTAGTTCTTCTTTGCTTTCTGCTGTAAGGGTGGTGTTTTCTGAATATCTGTGGTTATTGATATTTCTCCCAACAATCTTGATTCCAGCTTGTGCTTCACCCAGTCTGGCATTTCGCATAATGTACTCTGCATATAAGTTAAATAAGCAAGGTGACAATATACAACCTTGATATACTCCTTTTCTGAAATGGAACCAGTCCATTGTTCCATGTCTGTTTCTAACTGTTGTTTCTTGACCTGCATACAGACTTCTGAGGAGGCAGGTAAGATGGCTTGGTATTCCGAATTCTTTAAGCATTTTCCAGAGTTTATTGCAATCCACATGGTCAAAGGCTTTGATGTAGTCAATAAAGCAAGAGTAGATGCTTTTCTGGAACTCTCTTGATTTTTCTATGATCCAGGAGATGTTGGCAATTTGATCTCTGGTTCCGCTGCCTTTTCTAAATCCAGCTTGAACATCTGGAAGTTCACGGTTCACATGCTGTTGAAGCCTCACTTGGAGAATTTTCAGCATTACTTTGCTAGTGTGTGAGATGAGTGGAATTATGTGGTAGTTTTTGACATTACCTTTCTTTGTGATTGGAGTGAAAACTGACCTTTTCCACTCCTGTAGTCACCTCTGAGTTTTCCAAATTTGCTGGCATATTGAGTGCAGCACGTTAACAACACCATCTTTTAGGAATTGAAATTGCTCAGCTGAAATTCTAGCACCTCCACTAGCTTTGTTCGTAGTGATGCTTCCTAAGATCTGCTTGACTTCAGACTCCAGGATGTCTAGTTCTGGGTGTGATCACACCGTCGTTATCTGGGTCATTAGGATCTTTTTTGTATGGTTCTTCTTTGTATTCTTGCCACCTCTTCTTAATATCTTCTGCTTCTGTTAGGTCCATAAAATTTCTGTCCTTTATTGTGCTCACCTTTGCATGAAATGTTCCCTTGGTATCTCTAATTTTCTTGAAGAGATCTCTAGTCTTTCCCATTCTATTGTTTTCCTCTATTTCTTTGCATTGATCACTGAGGAAGGCTTACTTATCTCTCCTGGCTCTTCTTTGGAATTGTGCATTAAGATGGGCATATCTTTCCTTTTCTCCTTTGCCTTTAGCTTCTCTTCTTTTCTCAGCTATTTGTAAGGTCTCTTCAGACAACCATTTTGCCTTTTTGCATTTCTTTTTGTTGGGGATGGTCTTAATCACTGCCTCCTATACAATGTCATGAACCTCCATCCATAGTTCTTCAGACACTCTATCAGATCTAACCCCTTGTATATGTTTGTCACTTCCACTGTACAATTGTAAGGGATTTGATTTAGGTCATACCTGAATGGTCTAGTGGTTTTCCCTACTTTCTTCGATTTAGGTCTCAATTTGGCAATAAGGAGTTCATGATCTTAGCCACAGTCAGCTCTGGTCTTGTTTTTGCTGACTGTGTAGAGCTTTTCCATCTTTGGCTGCAAAGAATATAATCAATCTGATTTTGGTGTTGACAATCTGGTGATGTTCATGTGTAGCATTGTCTCTTGTTTTGTCGGAAAAAGGTGTTTGCTATGACCAGTGCATTCTCTTGGCAAAACTTCGTTAGCCTTTTCCCTGCTTCATTTTGTACTCCAATGCCAAACTTGTCTGTTACTCCAGGTATATCTTGACTTGCTACTTTTGCATTCCATTCCCCTATGATGAAAAGGACATCTCTTTTTGGTGTTAATCCTAGAAGGTCTTGTAGGTCATCATAGAACCACTCAACTTCAACTTCTTCAGCATTAGTGGTTGGGGCACAGACTTGGATTACTGTGATGTTGAATGGTTTGCCTTGGAGACCATTCTGTTGTTTTTGAGATTACACCCAAGTACTGAATTTTGGACTCTTTTGTTGACTTTGAGGGCTATTTTTATTTCTTCTAAGGGACTGTTGCACCTAGTCGTAGAAATAATGGTCATCTGAATTAAATTGGCCCATTCCGATCTATTCCTATTCACTGATTCCTAAAATGTCGATGTTCACTCTTGCTGTCTCCTATTTGACCACTTTCAATTTACCTTTATTCATGACATAATATTTCAGATTCTCGTGCAATATCGTTCTTTATAGCATCAGACTTTGCTTCCATCACCAGTCACATCCACATGTGGTCATTGTTTTTGCTTTGGTCCATCTCTTCATTCTTTCTGGGGTTATTTCTCCATTCTTCTCCAGTAGCATATTGGGCACCTACCAACAGGGTGAGTTTATCTTTCAGTGTCATGTCTTTTTGCTTTTTCGTACTGTTCATGGGGTTCTCAAAGCAGGAATACTGAAGTGTTTTGTCATTTCCTTCTCCTGTGGACCACATTTTGTCTGTATTCTTTGCCATGACCTGTCCATCTTGGGTGGCCCTACATGGCATAGCTCATATTTTCATTGAGCTAGACAAGGCTGTGGTCCCTGCGATTAGCTTTTTTAGTCTTCTGTGCTTGTGGTTTTCATTCTTTCTGCCCTCTGATGGATAAGGATAAGAGGCTTATGGAAGCTTCCTGATGAGAGAGATATCTTTGTACTAAAAATTATAAGCTATATTATAATATGAGGAGATTCTACTGAGTTCTGGTTAGATCTTTTCTGTTTTCACTACCTTGATGCTATTTTTGAAATATTGTGTTGGCCAGAAAGTTCGTTCAGAAAAACCCAAACAAACTTGCTGGCCAACCCAATACAAAGTATCAAAAGCTTTCAAGATTGTCTTTTTTTTATTTCTAATTTTTGGTAGTCTCTACCTTGCTGGTGCTCTAAATACTTGGTAAACATGCTCTTCCAGATCTTTTCTTCCAAGTTGGACTGAATCCGCTCTTCTGTGTTCCCCCACCCCACTTGCTTTACCATCCCCAAATTCTGGCCAGCTGCATATTCATTGTCTTCTTCAACCAAGTGGTCATTATATCAGAGCATATAGCCAGTCTCTCTTTGGATTCTTAGGGCACAACTAGGTTTGGGCCTTGGTGCATGGATTGTAAATATCTGTTGATGGAAAAATGATTAGATAAAGCCAAGTTTCAAAATCAGTTATCTTCAGACCTGAAAACTGACCTGAACTGATTCATGAAACACTGAGCACCTGCAGAAGTGTAGGCCAAAGGCTAGAGCTTTCTCAATGCTGTACTTTCACCTTAGCACTCCTCCTTCAAACTTCTCATATAGTGCCTTTGTGGAAATTTGAAAAGTTTCCCTGACTCCAGCATAGATGCTTTGATGGGAAAAGCAATTGTACCCTTGACCTGACACAGTGAACAATATTCACAGTCATACATAAGTTCATGCCCCTTGCACTGAGTACCATGTGACACTTTTTATGATATAGGTATGTGGGAGGGGATAACCATGATGGAAGTTTGAAGATAGGAATTTGAGTACATATTCTGCTGCTGAATCATTGTGTGGCCTCAGGTAAGCCCTTGCCCTGCTGTATGTCTGTTTCCCCATCTAAGAAGTGAGGCAGTAACAATGTTACCTTGGGGATTTTGGTTGGACAAAGCTGGAAGGATGTTGTTTAAACTTCTTAGAGTGGTGATGACTATTAGCAGCCTCCTCATACTTTTTACTTGAGGCCCAGAGGGTCTGAGTGATCACGGTCTCTTCTCATCACAATCTATTTTGAAAGAAAGTGGGCTTCTGGGAACACCTTATGTCTAAAACTAACATTTTCCCTGTACTTCCAGGTAACACCTCTCCAATTTTTATGTGGTATTATGAACGAAGTTTCATATTTTTCATGTATCTTCTCATATATCAAAGCACTATGGAAGCTACCTGAGGATACAGCCTACTTTTCTTGCCCTCATTTACACCCCCTATATATACCACAGCCCAAAGAAGTCAAATATATAGTGACTGAAAAAGGTACATGTGCATTGTGAAAAAAGACATGATTAAGAGACAGAATGTGTGATTAAAATCCTATATTGAGCAAGCTCAAACTTCCTAAGATGCAATTTCCTCTTCTTGAAAATTTGTGATCATAAGACCTATTTTAGCCTCCTTAACTGGAGTGCCAAGAGCACTCAATGAAACAACAACAACAAAAAAGGTGAACACTTTTGGAAACTGAAGTGTCATCCATATGTGAAGAATACTTTTGAGAACACAATAGTAACAACCATAGGGGAGAGGCATTTTACCCCAAAGACCAGGGTCCTAATATGTCCATATTGTTCAGTAAAACATTACTTCAATCCCTTTGTGAACACATCAAAGAATCACCATGTAGTGGATAATTAAAGCTCAGAGGGCCCTTGAAGACAGATCAAATGTAGCTCCCTGATGTTACAAATAAACTTGAGGCCCAGAGAGGGAAGGCATTTCTTCAGGTCCTATAAGACATCAAAACCAGGCTAAGAATCCAGACCTATAATTTGTGGTGCTAGGTTCTTACCTATCCAGTTCATCATCCAAGGGTTGGTAGTTGACCTCATAGCACTCTATTCTCTTTAGAAAATCTTCCAGAACCTTTTCACGATCACAGTCTATATAACAGGACTGCCAAGTTTCACTTGCTGGAAGAAGGGAGAAAGAACCATGGGAGAGAGAAATTCTGACAGTGCCCTTGGGAAGAGCTCTTAGAATTCACTGAATACAATATCCCCCCTCATAAAGATGAAGAGATTGAGACTTAGAGAGGGGCCTTGCTCAAGTTTACAAAATCAGACAGTTGAAGAGAATTTGAACAGTATAACCCCTCATTCCTTATCTGTGTGCTCAAACAAGGTCTGTTATATTCAGTTCTAGAGTACACAGTTTAAGATAATGATTTATAAATGGACTGGAAATTGTGGTGTGAGAAATGGTTAAAGAAGAGGAACAGGAAATCTTGACCAGGGGTCATAATGGCTTACATGTATCAAGTGTTTACTGGGATAACTTAGCATATGTTGGCTTTAGATTTCTGAAGGGCTGGCATCTTCTAATCCCTTAGGATCTAACTTCTTTACCCATATTCTACATCTCAGTGAATGGCATTACCATCTACTTAAGTCAGTTCAGTTCAGTTCAGTCACTCAGTCATGTCTGACTGTTTGCAACCCTATGTATTGCAGTACGCCAGGCCTCCCTGTCCATCACCAACTTCGAGTTTACTCAAACTCATGTTCACTGAGTCGGTGATGCCATCCAGCCATCTCATCCTCTGTCATTCCCTTCTCCTCCTGCCTTCAGTCTTTTCCAGCATCAAGGTCTTTTCAAATGACTCAGTTCTTTGCATAAGTATTGAAGGTTCAGCTTCAGCATCAGTCCTTCCAATGAATTTTCAGGACTGATTTCCTCTAGGATGGACTGGTTGGATATCCTTGCTGTCCCAGGGATTCTCAAGCGTCTTCTCCAACACCACAGTTCAAAAGCATAAATTCTTCAGTGCTCAGCATTCTTTATAATCCAACTCTCACATCCACACATGACTACTGGAAACACCATAGCTTTGACTAGATGGACCTTTGTCAGCAAAGTAATGTCTCTACTTTTTAATATGCTCTCTAGGTTGGGCATAGTTTTTCTTCCAAGGAGCAAGTGTCTTTTAATGTCATGGCTGCAGTCATCATCTGCAGTGATCTTGGAGCCCAAGAAAATAAAGTTTGCCACTGTTTCCATTGTTTCCCCATCTATTTGCCATGAAGTGATGGGAGTGGATGCCATGATCTTAGTTTTCTGAATGTTGAGTTTTAACCCAAGTAGCATCAAGGTCTTTTCAAATGACTCAGTTCTTTGCATAAGTATTGAAGGTTCAGCTTCAGCATCAGTCCTTCCAATGAATTTTCAGGACTGATTTCCTCTAGGATGGACTGGTTGGATATCCTTGCTGTCCCAGGGATTCTCAAGCGTCTTCTCCAACACCACAGTTCAAAAGCATAAATTCTTCAGTGCTCAGCATTCTTTATAATCCAACTCTCACATCCACACATGACTACTGGAAACACCATAGCTTTGACTAGATGGACCTTTGTCAGCAAAGTAATGTCTCTACTTTTTAATATGCTCTCTAGGTTGGGCATAGTTTTTCTTCCAAGGAGCAAGTGTCTTTTAATGTCATGGCTGCAGTCATCATCTGCAGTGATCTTGGAGCCCAAGAAAATAAAGTTTGCCACTGTTTCCATTGTTTCCCCATCTATTTGCCATGAAGTGATGGGAGTGGATGCCATGATCTTAGTTTTCTGAATGTTGAGTTTTAACCCAAGTTTTTCACTTTCCTCTTTCATTTTCATCAAGAGGCTCTTTAGTTCTTCTTTGCTTTCTGCCAGAAGCATGGTGTCATCTGCATATCTGCAGTTATTGATATTTCTCTCAGCAATCTTGATTCCCCCTTGTGCTTCATCCAGCTCAGCATTTCTCATGATGTACTCTGCATAAAAGTTAAATAAGCAGAGTGACAATATACAGCCTTGACCTACTCCTTTCCTGATTCCATCAACTCCACTAGCTTTGTTCGTAGTGATGCTTCCTAAGGCCCATTTGACTTCACATTCCAGGATGCCTGGCTCTAGGTGAGTGGTCACACCATCGTGGTTATCTGGGTCAGAAAGATCTTTTATGCACAATTCTTCTGTGTATTCTTGCCACCTCTTCTTAATATCTTCTGCTTCTGTTAGGTCCATACCATTTCTGCCCTTTATCAAGCCCATCTTTGTATGAAATGTTCCCTTGGTATCCCTAATTTCTTGAAGAAATCTCTAGTCTTTCCCATTCTGTTGTTTTCCTCTATTTCTTTGCATTGGTCGCTGAGGAAGGCTTTCTTATCTCTCCTTGCTCTTCTTTGGAACTCTGCATACAATTGGATATATCTTTCCTTTTCTCATTTGCCTTTCACTTCTGAGCCTTAAATGAATCTGAGAGTCATACTAGATGTGTCTCTTTCTATCACTCTCACCTCTTAGAAGGTATATACCTTCTATATACCTCACTATATCTTCTAAATATCTTCCTGAATGACCTCCATTCACTCTTCCTTGGATGCTCACTCTAGCTTTCTGACAAGTTACTCTGTTTACAGTTTCCTTTCCCTTACCAGTAGCAAGAAGTATAGTTCTAAGGTGCATATCTGAATATGGAATTCCTCTACTTGAAACCCTTCACTATTTCCTCATATGTATTAAATATTTTGGGTTTACAGGTGGCGCTAGTGGTAAAAACCCACCTGCCCATGCAGGAGATATAAGAGGCGCAGGTTCGATCCCTGGATCAGGAAGATGCCCTGGAGAAGGACATGGCAACCCACTCCAGTATTCTTGCCTGGAGATTCCCCATAGACACAAGAGACTGGTGAGCTATAGTCCATAGGGTTGCAAAAAATTGAATATGACTAAAGCAATTTAGCATACATATATGAAATATTTTAGCAGTTGACACATGGCTTGTTATGATTATGCCCTGAATGATTTCTTCACCCTCATCTCCCATTGCTGTTCTAGTCCTCCACACACTTTGTTTTAGCCAATCTAAGCTATTTCTAGTTCTCCCAAGAAGCCATACTTAGTATATGCCATTCCCTTATTTCCCATTCTTTACCTGCCAAATGCCTATTCATTCTTCAAGATGCAGGTCAGCTGTTATCTTGAAGAAGCCTTCTTATGCAAGGTTAGTTCCTCAACAGCCTTCCACAGCCTCCTTTGTTCATTTATATCAGCACTGATCTTACAGAGTTATATATCTTATGTTGTCAGTCTCCCTCACTAGACTGTGAGTTCAAGGCTGGACTCTCCTTTAACTATTTCTGTCTCTAATACCCCAAATGTTCAGTCCAGGTATATGGATTCAATTTATGTTTAATCAACAAACGTATGGACAGGTAGATGGATGAAAAGGAAAGAGAGGATTTGGACATATTCTATGCCTCAAGAGGCAAAAATAGGACCAATGAGTGGAGATTACAGGGAGTCAGATTTCAGCTTGATTGGACTGCATTTAATAAAGACAGTGAGCCTCATAACTGGAGGTACAAAAAGGAAATCTAGACAAACATTTAGCTAGGATTTCAAGTTTCTGATGAAACATTAAAGGAGGTGATCTTTAAGGTCTTCTCTGTCCCCAAGATACAGTAATTTGATGAAATAGGAAACAATAAAATGTGGCGAGTCTTCTGAATCTAGACCACATACCTGGAATCTAAGAGCAGTGATAAATCTGATACAGACTGTGGGGCAGAAAAAAGAGCTTTCAAGACAGATAGACAGACCTGAGGTTCAGCCCCAGTTCCATCTCTTCCCAGCTGTATGAACTTTTGGCAACTTACTGCTCCCCTTGAAACCTTAGTTTCCTCTCCCCAGTACTAAGAATAATTTCACAGAATCGTTGTATGACAGGATGGTGAAGGAATATTTCCTATAGGAAGTGGGAGGAGAAACTAATGGAAAAATACCTCTAACTACAGAGATATTTCTAGGCATGATCCAAATCTGAGACAAAATAAGAAGGAAAGAAAAGGTGACTGGTACTCCTTACCCTGATGTTTTCTGCAATGACGTCAGGGTCATTACAAATGGACTCAATGAAAAAGACCTATAAGAGAAACAAAAGAGAGATTTCAGCAAGGAATTATGTTTGGTATGAGCTAAACATAACCTGACAAAAAGGTGACTGGTACTCCTTACCCTGATGTTTTCTGCAATGACGTCAGGGTCATTACAAATGGACTCAATGAAAAAGACCTATAAGAGAAACAAAAGAGAGATTTCAGCAAGGAATTATGTTTGGTATGAGCTAAACATAACCTGACCTCTTCTCAATGACTTTGAATCATCTTTAGAGGCAGTTCTTTAAAAAAAAATTATTTATTTTAATTGGAGGCTAATTACTTTACAATATTGTATTGTTTTTGCCATACATCAACATGA